>QEPC01006008.1:976382-987628 GCA_003113815.1 Sphenodon punctatus
GGGCTGGGTTAGGGGGTTTGGGAGTTTTAAACATTTTTTACAAGCCTTTGATGTTTTAATTGTGTTTTTTTAATATTTTATATTTTATTTTAATTTATTGTCTGATACATTGTTTTTATTGTAAGCCGTCTCGAGTCACCTGTGCAAGAGAGAGGGGATATATATGAAAAATAAATAAACTACGGGGTGGGTTGTGACTCAGGTGGTAGAGTGCATGCTTTGCATGTATAAGGTCCCAAGTTCAATCTCTGGTATCTCTGATTCAGGATCTTTGGTAGTATGCCTAGATGAGGCCTCTGCTTGAGACCCTGGAGAACAGGATTTGAAACCCTGCTGCTGTGTCAGGTTGTGACAATACTGAGCTAAGATGGACCATCTGTCTGACTCAGGCAACTCCTTATATCCTTATACTGGAACATTCTGAACCTTCACTTTATAAAAACACGAATTGTACTCATCATGGGCTAGGTGACTGTCTTCAGTATTGACCTATTAGTGATACTTCAGAGTGGCAGAGTATCACCAAATGAGGCATGGAGGCAGACAGAGAGGCAGACATGGATTAGGCAGAAAAATGGCTATGCAAAGTCCCCAAATTCTTCTAATTCTACTTAATAGGCAAGTCAGGCTTTTTCCCCACCTAGTGCTTCCTGATCATCTCTTTTATAAATATGCATCACCTCATAATGTTGCATAAACATTTTTTAGATGGCAAATCAAGAGTAAACAAAACACAAGTTAAAATGATATTAAAGCCTTGATGGCTTATTAATCATTTATACAAAGCTTATTAATCACACAGATACTTTAAACCAAAATGCTTCATTCCCAAAACTTAGGACAGAGGCAGTGTTCTCTTTCTGAAGGTGAAGGTCAGTCAGAACAAATTCTCCATGGCCCTGATGTGGTAATAGGGAGGAAAGTGTAGCCCACAGTGGACAGAGAGCAAGTGCTACATTATTTCATGCTCTTCTGAATGCTCGGTTTATGCACGCCTGGTTTATGGGGATTCTAAATTGAGAAGCCTGACTACACTCCAGCACCACTGATCTAGGGCAGGGAAACAACCTGTACATTGGTGAGCCATGGGCTAAAATAGGCATCAAATTTAAAAGGGTTTGCAAGCCTTTTCTACTTCTACCTGGACCCAGCATTAAATTTCAAAGAAGGATGGACTCCTAGACAAATAACTAATGAAATTAGAATTAGGAGTCTAGACCACCACAACGTACCTCCTCCTGCAAATACAATCTCACATCATCCCCCTTCATTTCACCAGCACATCCAGGCTTTGTGAACTCTTTGAATATAGGGCCATTTCCATGACAGAAGGCCATCACAGATCTTTGTCAGTACTTTTTCCTCTTCCATTTTAACAAGATAGCCTGGCCAAAAGAGTCACCAAGACCTTGTACGGCTGTTGAGAACTGGTTGACCAGATAGATATCGAAGTGCTTGGCTGGTTCATTATCAAATACCTGGGTCTAGCATTGACTGCAATATTTTCCTTAGGGTTTTATTCTTGAACACCACCAATGGTTTTCTCTTTCAGCACCACATTGCAAGACTCTGTAGCTAAAATGTAGGAAATTTGGACCTGAAGGTTCAAGCCCAAGTGTATTCTGGAGGAGGTGTAAGAAAGTTCTTTTTTTGCAACACATTTGGCAGTCAGGGTTGGGGGTGGTGGATTCTTTTCCTTAAAAAGAAACAAAAAAACCCTAAACAAAATCCAAGTAGGTCAGTCACATACACACACATTCATGTTCTCATGCATAGACACTTGTACACACAGAGACACACTCACTTGCACACAGACATACTCGTGGAGGAGCGGGGCAGAGGTTTGTGCTGGCTGTAGGAAAGTGACATGAAGGAGCCAGGTAGAGGTGCATGCTGGCTGCAAGGCAATGACATGGGGGGTTCAAGCTGCAGCACTGGTGAACGGCTTCGACTACCACCATACAGGAGTCCACCTGAAGGCCAGGCCGAATGTTTCAATAGCACTGCTGGCCTCCAGTGGACAGTATGACCGGGCAGTACAAGGCATGACTGTCCTGCCTAAAGTGGAATGTCTGGTCTCTCGGTCTGGTTCTTCACTGACCTGCTCTATGCATAGCTGTTTACACCACTGCAAACAGAATTGAAAGTGATTGTGAAATGCAACCCAGCATTTAGCATCCACTTTGCACAGGTGTGAAAGACCACACAATGCGCAGGGCAAGGTCAGTCAGGCCTGGGGGCTCGAACTGCTTGGTTCTTTTCTCCTGATTTACAGTGTCTTTGGACAAGTTTTTCTACTTCTCTTTCCCTCATTTTACCCATCTGTAAAACGCTGACAGCGGTATTCACTTTTATTAGTGTTTTCAGATCTACGAATGCAAGTGCTATGTAAGCACAAAGCACTGTTTTTAAGAACACTAATTTATATTAACGTTCACCTTCAACTGAAAACAAAGAACCACAGAGGCAGATGCATGACTGTAAAAAGTAAAACCTATGAACAGACATCCCAACCAATGTAAATGTGTCCAGTTTGGAAATGATTGCTCTGCTAACATGCTAACAAATATACGTAATTCAGACTAGACCTGGAAAAAGAACAAACACTTTTTTCCACCCTCAAAAGCAAAATGCTGATAAGAAAAAATAACAGAGTATGTTTCAAATGAACCACACCAGCTTTCTTAAGTTTCCCATTTTAAAGTCTCATTTCCCATGATTTAAAAAGAAAATACAAATTCTAAGTACGGAGAGAATTTTACCAGTACCTTGTATAACTTTGATGGTAATACTAATAAGTAATATGACAGCCTCCATTCCCTTGTCAAAAAATGGGTGAAGACTTCATTTACTTCAAGTCATGGATGTAATAGATTAAACTGGAGAATCCATTTCAGTCAGGGAAGGGTGGACGCTGATGAAGTTATGAGCTTACCGCACCTTTTAAAATGAAATATTTAAACAAGTGGAACCTTATGTGGTTGATGCATTAAGCCGACACCAGATGTAAATCAAACAACACCTAAATGTCCTTTAACAAAGTCAATTACGTTATATAAGCTTTAACAGAGATGGAACTCCTTTATCCTGCGCATCTGCCATTTTTTTCTGCTGAGATAAAGGCCTTTCCACAGAGGCAGAATATTATTTATGACCCCTCAACGTTGTGCTATAAATTGCATGAAACTGAGGGGGGGAAATTAAACAAAAATGTATTCCTTATTAATATTATTGAAAATGGTACTATTCCTCAGTCCAAACATCTACTAGAAGCATCTACCCAGCTCCTGAAATCATCTCTATTAGATTATGGAGATACTATCTAGGGAAATACTTCTAAACTTAATCTGTCTAGACTTCAAAGAGTCTATAAGCAAATACTTAGATTTGCATTAGATTTGTGACTTTGAAATCCATTATTGTAAGTTCCTTGCTGACTTTGATGTGCTGCCTTTTACACCTCAGAAAGGAGGTGTAAAAGGCAGCACATTAGTTTATAGATGTTCACAGACTGTTTTTCGGATAAGGCCATTTAAATCTCTTTTGAAGGTCAATCCCAGCTCTTATCATTCAAGAAGTAATAATAACAGAGAGAGTCTGCCTGGAGTAAGGACTATTTTCAAACACAAAATAGCAGGGGGGGAATGAACTTACTTAACTCTTGACCTAGCACAATATCAGTATCCTAGGGTTTTGCCTTGACGACACCCCCCCTTGCCTTAGCGTGAAATCTCAGTATAGATGTATGGAATGAAGTGATTACGGGGAAACAACAGGTTGTGGCTATTTACAGTTGCTTTATGTTTCCTTTCATTGTGCAATTAATAATGTATTCAAAATCTTATTAAAATGTTTCTTTGCAACTGTCCATCACTGCATTCCCTCTTTTCCAGATCTGTGCAAAGTTTAGGTTCCAAACTTTTCAAATACTGGTATGAAGTATTAAGTACCTCTGCCCATATTTAAGGCTTGCTGACTTCCAAGGGAATTTTGATAGTTCAACAACTCTGAACATTAGGTAGTTTGTGCTTAAATGTCTTAATAGAATTTAGGAAACTGGAGAATTTGGCCACAGTTCTTGTATTCTTTACAAGCTATGCTGATCTTCATTGTTATTAAAGTGGTATAGAATCCTAGAATCCTGAAGGGTTGGAAGGACACTCAAGGGTCATCTGGTCCAGCTCCCTGCCTTGCGGTAGGATACCCTATGCCTAAAGCATTCCTGAGACAATGCTTAATTGTCCAAAATGAATTTCCTGGGACCAAACCTGGCCCAGCAGCCAAGGGCCCCGCCCCCAAAGTCACACATTCTCACCCAGAGCATGTCAGAGGAGAGAAATGAACTCTGTTCTCCAGTTACCAACCCTTGAACTAATCTGCCTCTCTACAGCTGAATATAAAACAGGAGTTCTTGTGATATAATTTATATGATGACCAGTATAGGGACTGGGGCAGGAAAGTCATTAATGAAAACCAAATAAACTATTCAGTGTCCCCCCCCCTCCCCCCGGCTTTTGATGTTGGCCTTTTTCCTGGTTACATCATATAGACATGACCTCTTTTCAAGACAGCTGGTTCTCAACATAACTACCCAATGTACCAAAACAACATGGTTTGTACCAGCTTCTCAGAGAGGCCACCCACTATTTTACACCTTTCACCATTTTTGCTGTTAGGTTTCATTTTCCAGCAAGACAGCTCGGCCCTGACAGGAAATGAGAGCCATACTCTTGCTCTCTGGCTAAGCTTCAAGATGGAAGTCCCGGGATGGAAAATTGAGACTGTTCGGCTACACTCTGTTCATGATGTGACTGCTTCATGAGTAAAACGGAAGTAAGGCCCAACTACACCAAATTAACTGTTCATCAGAATGTGGCCTGACATAAGTGGGGGGGGGGGGGAAATCGTGTCATGGTGGAGGAGATTCAGGCAAGGATCATACCCCCTCTTTACGTATGCCAAGGGATGGTGAAACAATTCCATTCTTGGAAGAAATTACTTGTTAGTTTGGCCAATGTATTGGATCAGAGTTTAGCCAATGTATTGTTCCGACTTCTCTAACTTTTCATGAAGGCTGAGGTGAAGAAAAAGAGCAGCTTCTGGCTGAAAAAGCTACAGTTCCTTGTGCATGCTGGGAAAGAGCATTTTATCCTGAATTTTCTAAGCTGGCCTAGAAATAAGAGATCATTATGTAGGTCAGGACAAATAGGAGTAGTTTAGTCCTATTACCCTAAGCTTACATACTGTAGTAAGGCTCACTCGCATGTCAAACACTAGATTTAGAGAGTTAAAACTTTAACTCCTGATGCAAAGATGGGGATCTGCTTAAATGAGAGTAAGCCTATATTGCTTAAATGCAAATGCAAAAGAACTAAGTCGCGCACTCTGAGGAGACTGGCTCGGTGACTTCAGCATATAGGAAGATCAAAGAAAACTTCCTTTTTAGAAACACGTTTCTAAAGATGCATGATTCTATAACTTAATAGTGTTAAAAAAAATACCCTTCAGATTTATCATCTTTTCTTCCCCTCTGTCACTTAAGAAGCAGAATGATCGCAGGCCATCTCGAATTCTGCTTGCCTGTTGTGTGGTTAAGCCTGAGGTCCACTTTTTCCTCCTTCCCACTGACCTGAAAACAGCAATTTGTTTCCTGTCTGACTGAGGATCACTGGGGAAGTGTCAATCATAATCTTTCCTTCTATTGATTTTGGTCAGCAGCTATTGACAGCTTTAAAAGATTATGTTTTAATTGGGGATCAGATAGATGGCATTTTAAGGTATTTAATTTCACTTTGTGACTGGCTATAGATTATCTGAGTGGTTCTACAACTCAAGGAGGATAAAGATGAATGTGTTGTCCTTTTCTTTAGCTGACCCTGAGTGCAAGTGTAGCTGAGGCTAAAGTGACTGAAAATCTTTTGCTATCACAGGGCTGAAAAGGTTGAATGTGAATTCATTAGTGTTATCTTTGTTTAAGGTGCAATAGCTACCCATCACACCACTCACTAGGCAGTCACATGCCTCATAAGGTCTTACGTAGAGCAGAATGGCAAGGTGAAATGAAAAAGAAAAAAGTCTCATAAAATAACGGCAAGTAGATGGGTGTGCCATTGCCATGTGAAGCCATTCACAGAGAGTACCATGCCGCCATCGATGTCTGTGAAAGCAGAATTCTGATTCCGCGGCTCTTTATACTTCCTTTGCAGTTGTATACTACTGCACAAGGTGCAGGGCAGTGGAGAAATAGACTTTGAGGGGATTTTGTTCACCACAAAGGGAAGAAGGCCACTGTGTAAGGCACAGGACCTAGCACCAGAAAGACCAACATGTCAAAATAGCTAATGATTTTAGCTGCTTCCATTTTTGGAAGTATGTCCAACTCGGGATACTTGAAGGGACCTGATTTGTAGAAAGTGCAGACCAGCATCTGCTCTCTAAGAAGTAGTCCGAAATAAAAGTGTCATGATAGACGTCCAAAAGTGAAGGCATCCAGAATCGCTAGCTGCCTTGCAAGAGTGAGGTCCTTTATACCAGGAAAGGGGAAGCCCCAGCCCAGAGACCCATGTTCACTGCATTTTTCGTAGCAATGAAAAAAAGGCAGTAAATACACACAAACGCCCCCTGGCCCCAGCCTATGGGCCAAATATACGATATGCTTTTTGTTATATGGGTTCTTTCCAATTCAGCCACTACACCTTGAGTGTCTCCTCTCAACTCTCTCCTTTCCCTGAGTGTGCATTTCTAATCCCTCTCCTCTCCACTCCCTTCTTCCTGAACACAGGGTGAAAACAAACATGACAGCAGCCTGCATTAGCCAGGGACTCGCCTCCACATTTGTTCTGTTCCCACCACATGGTTACCCATGTCCAGGGGCGTAGCTATAATAGGTGTAGCAGGTGCAGCTGCACCAGGACCCACATGCCTGGGGAGCCCACACGCATCTAGAGGACATATGCACACTGAAGTTCTGCACCAGAGCCCATTTTCACCTAGCTACTTCCCTGCCTGTGTCTGCCCTGGGGCTGGTGGTTGGCTACTGGGGGGGGGGGGGGGGGATCAGCTGTTTGGTGTGTGCACCTGGCCTGCCAAACAGCTCCTTGGCCCCCCATCAGCTGTTTGGGGGGCCAGGCGAGTGCCCCCCCAAATAGCTGTTTGGCAGGCCAGGTGTGCACACCAAACAGCTGATGGTGACCTGAGGAGCACTTCCCATCAGCTGTTTGGTGGCAGCTCTTCCCAAGATCCCAATCCTGCTGAGCAGCATTGGCCGGGAGTCCTGTCCCATGTGAACAGTTCCTCGGCAGACCCAGGGTGTGGCAGGATCTGTGACATGAGCCCACACGCCCAGGTTACAGGTGAGGGCTGTAGGTGTGAACAGTCCTCCCCGCCAACCTATGGAGTGATGGCTGTAGTGGTTTGCCCCAGGTTGGGCCAGGGAGTTGTCACACCGCCGTCACATCTTCACCCATAGTCCTTGAGCCCTTCCCCACTTCCTTCCCCCCCCCCTCCACCCTCTCTTACCTTCTCCCCTCCCGTCCCTTTGCCCCAAACACATTTGCCCTAGATGCATCTGCCCAGCAAGCATTTACTAAATTCAAAAGTGCACACAGAGGGAAAAGGTTCCCCATCCCATCCCTGCAATGTATTCTACTCCTACTAGAGCAGTACAACCTCTCATGTTTCTATGGCCCTTTTCACATAGACACTCTAATACTGATAAAATGCGTGTTACATTTTATTACACATGTTGCAGGGCTTCAGGTGTGCTCTATGGGTGCCCTGCAACATGTATAATAAAATATAACATCAATTTTATCAGTGTTACCGTGTCTATGTGAAAAGGACCTATCTTGACATCTGTAAAATGGGGATAGTAAAACTTCTGTGCCTCAAAGCTCTGAGGCTAAATATACTGATCTTGGTAAAGCCTTCTAGACCCCTGGATGGGTGATGATGATAGCTTGGCTACTGCAGGCTACTGTGCTGCTATTATTGCTGCTTGCTTTCTATCCCAAGGGCTAACATTTGCACAAATATTGCCAGGAAAAACAGGCATTATATGTTTAAAACCTAGTAGTTTGTTTCACACTCTTGGCATATGCAATATATTTGTCTTCATCACTTTCTCTCTCTGCTTAGGAATCTCTCTCTCTTTCTGTGAGTAGTTAAAACTTTTGTGTCTTTTTTTTAAATAACAAAAGAAGGCGATCCTTGCACATCAGAATATGGCTACCTTGCCTTATCTTTGTAAGATTTTATATAGATGAGTAGGAAGCACAACAGTCTAAGATATGGTGGGACAGAGGAGTGTTTTTTTGTTTGTGGGTTGTTGGTTTTTTTGTTACAAAGAATGGGTAATGTTTGGGCCCGGATTGTATTTAGAATCATGTGATAATCAGACCCCTGGGTATGAATATCATTATTATTACCATCTATATAGAACAAGCAATGTACCTGGTGCTGTACAATCATGATTAGAGACAGGTCCCTACCCTAAGGGGCATACAATTTAGGAAAGGCATGGGTGGGGAAACAAGGCAGAGGGGATCATAGAGAAAGACAGGAGCACATTCATTATGTTGAGAAGTCCCAGGTGCACATGCATAACTTATAATATTTACAGGGGAGAAATGGTGCTGAATGAAAGGACGGCATCAGTGAGCAGTCTGGTGGCAGAGTAGGTAGGGAAGGCTATTGTACTTTCTACAATTGCCGCCCCCTTGGCCTTCTCAAGATCCCTGGGGTTTCTCAGAACCTATAGGGGGTCTTAGCACTGTTTCTCAAAACGTTTTGGACCGGATTTAGGGAGGCGGCAGACACTTCCCATAGTGGAAATAGTGTCCGATTAACCTCTCCAGAACCATAGACCAAAAAGCAATCTGCCTGCTTTTGACAGGAATTGCTATGGGTATTTGCAGGCAACCAGGTAACTATAAATTGAACAGTAGGGATGTGCCCCAGAGCCCCATGTCGTTTTTCGTTATCGTTATTGTTGTGGTTATCAAAATGTGTTGTTTTATCGTTATTGTTATAATGACAATGTCGTTTTCATTATTGTCGTTACCGATACCGATTTCAAACGAAGATTTTATTTTCGTTATCGATATTGTTTGGTCTTGTGAGACCAAAAACTGGAAACAGTATTTTGATCGCGTGTGTTCTCGTGTGCTGTGGCGTGGTGTCTGTCTGGCTTGTGTGAAGTGAAGTGAATTAGTTGTGAGCTTGGGAGGGGGGGTTGGTTTGTGCGTGAGGATGGAAGGTGAAGGAAGTGAGTGGTGTTGGTGGGGGGGGAAAGAAAAATGAAGACGGGGAAGGTCTGCTGCTGCTGCTCGTGTTTGCTGCAGCTGTGAACCTGCTCCTGTCCACACTCTCTAATGTCTCTTGCAGCCGCAAAGCCCTATGCCAGCTCCTCAGGTGAGAATTCATGCCATTGTTGCTGAGATTCCCCTTCTTATTCCCATAGCACACTACCTTCCCACAGTGAAGGCAGGCCACCCGGCAGCTGTCACCTGCGATCGCTTCAAGGAAGTGATCCCCCACAGGCCCCCTGGGGCGCCCTCCTGAACCCTTCGTGCCACCGCTCGGGGCTGCTGCCTTTGTCCCCAATGTGGCTACAGGGGGATCGGCATCAACAGGAGTCTCCTTCGCCTCCTCCTCACTCCCCTCATTGCTGCCCAGCTCCACACCACCCATGCTGAAGCTGCTGCTGCTTCCACCTTGCAGCATGGGAGGAGAGGATGCCCTGCTGCTATCTGCTGAAACTGGGCAGGATGCCCGGAAGTGGGGAAGGATGAATACATGCTCCCTCAAATCCTCAAAATCCCTGGGGGGGGGGGGTGTCGGAGGGACGAGCCTGCCCAGGAGAGGTGGTTGCCCCTGCACCACTCCCAGCAACAACACCCACATCATCATCATTGCTCATGGGGCTCGTCATAACAATAACATCTGCTGCCCCCAGTGAGAAATCACTGCTGGCAGTGCCAGCTGCTGCCGGTGCTTCGGGGGGTGGGGGGGTGTACAGTGCTGCTGCTGCACACACATCCCTTGCCCTTGGCTCCCTCCTCCAGTGCCACTGCTACTAGTGGAAAGCTGGGGCTCCCTGCCTTCCACGCTAGATGCCACTCCCAAGATCTCTGCTGCAGCCTGTTCCCCTGATAAGACCTGCCGCCTTGAGGGGGAAAAATCAGGTCTCTTCAGCTTGGGCAGTGGGCTGCTGCCAGCAGTGACAGAAGTGGCAGCAGGCTTGCCAACTCCCCCACGCCCACAGCCTCGCCCTCTACCAGGGTCACCTGCCCCAGAGGCTGAACTAGTAGTCCTTCCCTTTCTCATTGTACACAAGTGCACACACAGTTAAAGAAGTACTGTATAATCTAATTATATACACTAAACCTAACCTATCCTATCATTCTATAATCCTAATATAATAAAATAGACTAGTCTAAGTACCTATATAATATCTAATCTCCCTCTATATGCTGTACAAAACGAATATCTATCTAAATCGAAATGCCTATAGTATCTCTATATATCTTATATTATGTAATATTTTCAGACAGCAGTAGCTGCCTGAAACTTAAATGCACAGCCACTGTTCATTATAAACAGGGGACTGCTGAAGCCCCGATTTTGAGGAAACCCCTTGACCTACATTTATGAAAATTTAACCATGGCTGTAAGTTGTGAGGACCATCATATCCACAAAGTTTGAAAAAAATCCATTAGGAAAATAAAATGTTATAACTGCTTAAAATTTAATTGGTTGTGGTCAAAATGCACACCATCCTCACTTATTTGAATCATCAATATCTCCTCCCCCTGGATGAGTTGAGCCCCCAAACTTCACAGGCTTCGAGAATGAGATCTATAACAAGTGCTTTTGAAATATGATACTGACTGATGCAGCCAAAACCGAGTTATTAGTGATCAAAAAATCAGTTCTGCTGGTTTGCACATACGCAGTAGAGCAGCTGCTCACCGGCAAAACACAGCACGGTCCTGCTGGCTCGCACATGCTCAGTAGAGCAGCTGCTGTCCTGCCTCACTACTGGGGTTTGGGGCAGAATGTCCCTTACCCCGTGTCTGTCTCTCTGCAGGGACCTACTGATGCGTGATCGCTTTCCAGGGCAGCCAGGAGGTCAGTGGGGGGGGCGGGGGGTGGGACATGGACCTCCCTGCAGCTGGCAGCAGCTCCCGCATCTTGGCATGAGCCTGATCTCGGGCAAGCCCCACAACCCCCGTCCCAACCTCCC
>QEPC01006008.1:998322-1023182 GCA_003113815.1 Sphenodon punctatus
CTTGGACTGGACTGGGGTGGTGTGGGGGTGGGGGTTGCTGCTGCCTGTGCCTTGCCCCTTGGTGGTGCCCCCCCTCGTCCCTCCCGTTGTTCCTGGTGGGGTGTTCCGGGCGCCCCTGCCCCCCCTTCCCGACCTTTCCCTGGTGTGTGTGTGTGTGTGTGCCCGGGCGTGCAGTCGTGCATTGTGCCCTGCAGCGGGTCCGCTGTGTGTGCCGGCTGTCAGCCTGTTCTCGCTCTTCCCCCCTCCCTTCCCGTTTCCCTTGTGTGGGCGTTCCCTTGTGTGCCTTGTGGCTTTGTTTGCCCTCAGGTGGCCATGTCTGTGTCCTGCCCCTGCCCGGTGCCTTGTGGGGGTTTAGCGCCCGGCGGGGGTTCGGCTGCACGTCTGTTGTGCTGCCGCGGCCCGCGATGGTGCGGCCCGGTTCCGGTCCGTGGTCCCGTTCCCGGCACGTCTGTTTGGGTCGTTTTCCCACCCCCGGGCGTCGTTGCGCTGTTCACACCCCCTGGTGGTTCACTGTGGTGAACCGGCCGCCCGTAACGTCTGAAAATACCCAATGTCAAAGGAAGTAAGGTTGGCTCCTGAGAGCCACGTCATGAGGAAAGAAAACCTCAGGATGAGCGTAAAAAAGCCAAACAAAACACAGGCTCAACAAGGAGGCAAAGGCATGGTAAGAATTTTACACAAAATTCAGAACATGGGTTTATTTGGACCAATGCCCTCTCTAAAAGCATCTGAAGTTTATTTATTTAGATTCTTTATTCCACCCTATCCCTTAAACTGGCTTATACTTCTTTAATTTATTAACTGTAACATTAACAACTAACTAATTAACTCAACTCTTAATCCTCACAACAACCTTGGCCCTTTTCACACAGACTCTCGGGTGTTACATTTTATTATACATGTTGCAGGGCTGCAGGTGTGCTGTATGGGTCCCCTGCAACATGTATAATAAAATGTAACACCCATTTAATCAGTGTTAAGAGTGTCTGTGTGAAAAGGGCCCTTCTGAGGTAGGTTAGATTGAAAGATCTGTGACTGGCCCAAGGTCACCCAGTGAGTTCATGGCTAAGGTGAGACTTGAACTGGGGGCCTCCACTTACCACCCATCCAAGTACTCATAGAATCATAGAGTTGGAAGGGACCTCAGAGGTCATCTAGTTCAACCATCTGCTTAATGCAGGAAATCCTCAGCTACAGCATCCCCGACAGATGACCGTTCAGCCTCGGTTTGAAAACCTCCAGTGAAGGAGAGCCCACCACCTCCCGCGGCAATTTGTTCCATTGACTAATAGCTCTTACTGTTAGGAAGTTCTTCCTAATGTTTAACTGAAATCTGCTTTCTGTTACCTCTTACTGAACTCTTAACCACTACATCACACTGGCTCATATCATCATATCATATCATATCATACATACATACATACATGATGTGAATTCTTCCTCCCCCCCCCCACCCAGCTGCTGCCCTAATAACTCCCTACCCCCACCCCCCTGGTCAGAAATCCTGCCCCACTTCTCCCTACAGCCAATTCAAGAGCCAGTGAGCCAGCGGCAACGCCAGTGCCCCCAGCTACCATAAAGGCAGAGAGCGAGAGGCAGCCAAGTAGCCAGGCGGCCAGGTGGTGGTGGTGGGGCCAATGTTAGATCTTTTCCCCAACCCCACTCCTCTACCCAGACTGCTGGCAGTGGGGCAGCACTAAGAAAAGCAAGGAAGGTGGCTCACCCCCTCTGCATACCCTCCCCTCGGCCTTGCAGAGCAGTGATGTCAATATCACCATCTCCTGATGCACACCACATTTCATCGGCTCCCACTCTGAAAGTTCTACCCATAGCCTAACATGGGTTTTTAAACAGCTCAGAAATTAGGAACTTTTAAAGGGAAATCTGAAACCAACCACAAAAGTGGCCGTCAGGTCGCCATTGCACTGCTAACATGGCTGGGGTCAAATTGGGGAACTGACCACATGTGACCCCAGCAGGGGAGCTGTCCCAGACCCGTCCCTGAGCTGCACCCAGTGCCTCATCTCCCACTATGACAGACAGCATGGTGGCCAATCACAGACCACCGTGGTGGCCAGCCAATGTGGCGGCCCCGATCTGGGACTGGTCACGGCAGGTCGGAACATACGTTTTAACCCACTGTGACCTGCTTTGTCCTGGACTGACCCTGGTGGGGTGGGCGGTAGCCAGAGCTGTGACTTGGGCACTTTGCCAAGTGACAGCCTGGGATTGCTGCCAAGACACCCTGAGTCAGTCTAGACAAACATCTGGGGGCCCGAGCACAAATATGACAGTGACCCACGGGCCACAGGGGGACAAAGCTGGCCAGAGCAGGTTACTGTCATGTGTTTTTTTTACCCTAACAGTCAAAAAAATTAGATGATGGATAGGTACACTTTTTGTAATTCTCATATTGTCTCAGAAATGTTGAATGGTAATAATAATATGCCACCTCCTGTGCAGACTCAGATCGTACGCACATTTTCCTTTTTCTTTCCTTTTTCTTTTTAAAAAATCAGGATTTGTTTTATTGTGTGAATGAGTCAATATTAACAAAGCTGAAGGACATTTTTACATCGGCTATTTTTTATTCTAAAATAATTTGACTAGTTTCAAAGATGTGTATTTGATAGTAAGGTCTGCAGAGAATGCAGAGCTGAACCAGGTAGTGAATTCATTATTTTGGGATATTAATCACATTTTAGGTAGCCTTTTAAGTACCTGACTAATATCCCGGACCAGAATGCATAATCACAGATCCATTTTCCCATTGTGTTTTAAAAAAATAAAATTCGGTTTGATGTGTTCGGTCATTTCTGTTGCATCATTTTTGGCAATTGTGCATGTATATTTGACAGGCGTACCCAGGTTTTGCGGGGGTTACTTGTTTCAGCTTTATATTATGACAAAACTTTAAGCCTTAGTATGTTAATGCTTCCTGATGTTAACAATTCCTCTCAGAGGCGATGGGGGTGACTGGTAAACCCATTCCCTTAGACAGAACAATAATCAACCATCCTATTTCACTCAGAGCAACCTTAAAATATCAGTTTCTTACCTATGGAGAAAAAGACAGTACAGTGCTGCTGGAGCATTCTTAGACAATCAAATGAATCTTCCAATGCAACTTTTAGTGACAATAATGAACTGTGATTCTCTTGATAAACATTTAGGACTCCTTGTTCACATGAAATGCAGCCTAACCAGTTAAATCACCTCCAGGTAAGCTACCTTTCAGGAGTTTAATACAAAGAGCTAGGACTGTTTCATGTGATTGGCTGCTTCCACTTGAAAGTTATTTAACCCTTAGTCCATTGAATGGAATGGGATAGTGTGTGGTAATTTACTCTAAGTAAACATTACCACACACTAATTTTTTATGTGGCTGTTTCTATTCTGTGCAACTGTGTAGGGATTAAGTAATTGAGGAGATTCTGGAAGACAAGAATTTAGCAAGACTCAGAAAGGGAGGACAAAACCATTTAGAGCTATAATAGCGAACATTACCAGGTTCGGGGAGTGGCCATAAAAACTCGTGGATTTGGTTTTAAGACAGTTTCTAAATATTGAGGATTAAGTGTAGACCTTCGTAGGGAAACCATTCCACATCTGTCTGCTGTAGGAGCCTGGAACTTTCTCTGAAAATCAGATGCTGAACACTGTCCGAGAAAGGATACTGGATAAGAAGGGACATGGCTTTCATCCAGTATTACAAAGGCATCTTGTCTGCTATGGCACTCTCTGCTTTTTCCATAGTGTAGAACTTCTACCAGCTGGACAAGGTTGATTCAAGTCTCCTCTTGGAATGATCTAGGGAACTACATTGAGGTGGAAGGTATTAACCTGTGTAGACCCTCTCCATCTGGAGGCTACACAGGCAGTGCTTGCATCCAGTTCTTACCTCCAGTCACTGAAAAACCAAGCTCAAGGGAAGGGAGCAGAGATGAGGTGATGCAAACAAGGAGAGAGGACAGTTCCCTGGCACAGATCCATGATTTGGGCCCTCCTTTCCTTGAGAGCTTCCGTTAAGCACTCCCGTCCCAATGTCTGTGCAGCCCTCGGAGCTTGTGCAAGCTTCCAAAGTGGCCCCCAGGAGGGTAACGTTTCCCTGCCCCTGACCTAAAGCAATGGCCTACTAAGTTATTGCTATTTGTTTGTCCCAATAAGTGCTGGGGACTGAATCTGCCAGCAGCAGTCTCTGAAGAAAGAAGCCACTTTTCCTCCATTTCCTGATACCAGGGCAACCATGAATTCTCCTGGAACTTGGAACCCCTACAAGCTGGGCGTATTAACAAGATGAATACTCTGAGCGAAAACAGATGGGAAATTAGCCCACTGGAGTCCGTGTTCAGCCCATGCAGCCACCACTCACCCCCCACTCACAGGTTTAGGGTGTCCAACCTAATAAACAGCCCCCTGCATGTATTTCATGTGCTTGTGACAGCCTCTACTCAGTGGTGCCAGCGACAGCGGAGAGAGGGGGAGGAAGCTGTTACTCCTGAACACTCTAAGCTTCCAGGGGCAGCTGTTGGTCAGAAATGGGGGAGGGGCAGCACCCCATTTCCTGCACCTGCTGCCTTGCTGTCCCTCTCCCTAGCCTGCCTGTCAGCTGGCTGGGCACACTAGCACTCTCCCCAGTCCACCTGTCAGCTGGCCAGGCATGCTAGGTGTGACTTTATGGTGCTGGTGGACCTGGAGGCTGATGAGGTTGCGGGTGAACCTAGTTGATGAGATACAGACACATGGATTCGCATTAGCCTGGATTCACCTGCACGGTGGGCCCGTGATTTCCTGGAAAACACCGTGAGTGGCGGGTAGGTGGTGTCCACATGGCAGGTGCAAGCTAACATTTGGTAGCCACCTAATAAACAAACGAGTAGACACGCACCTGGCGTGGGTTAATAGCTCATTTGTTTTCACACTCTGGGTATAAATAGACGTGAGGCCATTGCAGCGGTGACCCATCCTGGACTGGATTGGGAAGCTGTGACAGACATGGTCTATGCTGTGCCAGGCACCGACCATACAGGCCACCATCCCACTGCCCGTGTGGGCCAGGGAGGACTGAAGCAGATGTGTGGGCAGCTGGCCCCAACCCCACGACACTCCCGGCACCCCGCTCCCTGCAATGACAGGCAGTCATGGCAGCCAACGACAGCTGGCCATAGTTGGCCCCAGTCCAGGTCATGACAGGCCACAACAAATGTGCAAGCCTGCGGAGCCCCGCTTTGGCTGGGCAGGTGGACCCAGGCTGTGACTTCAGGGCTTTCTGGAGGTCAGAGTCCAGGCTAGCCACAAACATGACCTGGGGCACCTTGTGGTGCAAAAACAGACATGCCAGTGGCCCATGGGCAAAGGTAGGGCTAAGCGGGCCAACATCGTGTCTGTTTTTACCCTCTATGTAGAAGTCTCCACCTCCATTGATTCTTGGAAAGCAAAAGACATTGTGTAAAAACCCAAATTAAAGGAAAACAGTACCAATTGCTCAGCTTCATTCTCTTAGGTCTCTTCACAGCAGAATAGTTAACTGAGCAGCTCTTTCTTGCACAGTGGAGTATACACATGAACAGCAGTAATTCCTTTCCCTTGCTGTGGTACCAACTAGGTATCTCTGCTAATGGGGCATCATACAATATGCCTTTCATTAGAGTGAACAAATGAAATATGCAGAGAATGCAGATCTTACTATTATTCCCAGGCAAGTGGAATACACTAACAACTACTCCCCAATTAATTTTGAGTTAAAATTCCTCTGACAACTAGGTGTTAACAACTTAGAAGTGAACTGAAAACTACTCTGTTTCCATAATACACAAAAAAACTTTACTGTGGAGGTAATTTCAATTACTTTGCAGTTAGGTATATGTGTACACAAAGCCTTATTTGTTGCTCAGTAATAGAATATTTTACCTGCAGATAGCAGCAGACTCCTATGCATTGCAGTGCAATGTAATAGTTGTAGGGAAATTACCTATTTATTATTTTTTAAAAGTCAAATAAAAAAGCAGCATTTTCTTCCCTAGCTGATGAATCGTGACACATCTGTCATGTTACATCTGGCTGCGTTAGATTGCATGATATCCTGTAACCTGATACAATGCCGTGCACTTGTTAGAGTTGTTGCTCCCACCTTGCTATGTGCAGGTAAGAATGAGTAGGAGAAAGCGGGTGAGTGTTTATGTGGCTGGCTCTTTCTCTAGTGAAGTCTGAGATATGAGAAAGGTGAAAGGAAGATTGATAAGACTGCAGTTAAGTTTGGTCTGTAAGGATAAATTGGCATCTTGGATGTCTACAGAAACAGGGACTCTTTACTGGTTTATTCCCATAGGTATCAATCCAAAATAATATGCCAAATCCAAGTCATTGCTGCAGCAAGAGGCTATAAAATGGGGTGAAAGGGAAAGTAACAAACCTCTCTCTCTCTCTGAAATAGCTTCCTGGCTGCAGCATTGCATCTAATCATATTTTTTATTTTTTTATTTTAATAATTTCTTTTTCCTGTCAGAAATTATGTCGCTAATATTATACAAAGTGGACCTGTTCATGCATATTATGTACTTACTTTGATCTGGCTAACTTGATATTGAAAGGAGTTTCCCAGAGCCTTGAAGAAACCGCATGCGAGATGAGGAGAGTAAAAAAGAGCTATACAAGTGTGTAATGCTCCTTTCCCCAAGTCCTGGTCTCTGAAACAGGATACACTTTAGGGCTTGAATAGTTGTCGGTTTTTTGGTGTTTTTTTTTAAAGAACCCATAACTCCTAAATAACAAGCAGCTAGGACAGTAGTTCAAGTTGAAATAATATTTTATAGTGCAATATACAATTGTCATTCTCAGTAGCTGTCCATATTTAGAAGACAGTCTCTGAAAGATTATAAAAAAAACCCAAACCCAACCAAACAGATTGTAGGAAAGTACCATATAAAAGTGCTGACCGCTCTCATGATTTTATAGGAAGTCTCGTGATATTAGGTCTCTTTCTTGAAACCCAAGTGATTATGAGATGCTTTCAGCTTTCATTGGGAAAATAAAATTAATAATAATAATAATTAATTAATTAATAAATTAATAATAAATATATTCTAGCTCTCATGGTTGTGGAGAAAAGCTTTAATATGCTTTCTGAGTTTTTAAAACAATGGGTGTTTTCAGACGAGCAAGTTGATTGCAGTGTGTGTGTGCGTGACTGCCATGTTGCTCTGCCACACTGCTCTGTGCGCCCACATTCCCTCCCCACCCACAAATTCATGAAGAGATGCATCCATTCTCTCAGACCTTTTGACTTTGGTCTTTTTTATATGGGCTGCGGGTAGGGGGGGGGATTGGTGTGTGCACAGCAGCATGGGCAGTGCGGGGGCCAGTGCACATGGGCGCACACCGATCCCCCACACATCCCCCCCACAGAGTAATTACCTTTTTGGCCAATAGTTCTGTGAGTGGGAGATGGGTGGAGGTTGGTGTGCATGCGTGTTTCGCGGGAGTGTGCACGCATGCGCACCCACCCGCTGTGGGATTTGTACAGAAGGCACCTACTTATGCCCACGCAGCGGATCTGCATGGGCATGCGTGGGCCTGTCTCATGTAAAAAAGGCCCTAGACTCACTGCTACTTGACTAATCAGTAAAGTACGTGACGTGCTGGCTACTAGTAAAGATCGACACCTGTCTTTCATATTTCCTCTAATACTATAATAACCTCTTGGCACCAGGAGTGGAAGTTCTGGGAACCATTAACNTGGCACCAGGAGTGGAAGTTCTGGGAACCATTAACAGAAAGAACAAATAATAATAATAATAATAATAATAATAATAAATTTTAAAAAATGCCTGTCCTAATGACAAATAGAATCCTCATGATTTAAATAATTCTTGGCCAATGTACCCTGTAGATCATGCTTTAATCAAATAGGGCTGAAACAAATATGTCAACAATTAATTGCACATATCCGGGATGCGCAAAGTTCCTGACCCTGAGAGCTGTGTAGCAAAAATCTTCATACGGTCGAGAGCCAACAAACACAGACCCGCATCCCCATTTGAAGCATCTCATATGCTGAGCCTTTCCTGCTTTGTGATTGGCTGGTAAAAGCTCGTGCTCTGTGGTCCTGGCTGTTGAGTTTTTGAGGAGCAGCTGTGATTCACCTGTTGAGATCAGTGCTTAATTTATATATAAAAAAAGAAAGTTTTCTGGGGCCCAAGGCTTCCCCAGAAGCCATGGTACCTGCCCCAGAAGCCAATGGCATGCCTCCCAGCCCAGAGTTTGTCAGAGCAGGGAAATTAATCCTATTCTCCACTTAGCAACCCAACCACTAGACTAGCCTGCCTCTCCAGAGCTGAATATAAAACAGGAGTTCTTATGATCCAAAACTCTCAGATGGGTTGTGCGCACATAGCCCATACATCCTTTTGCATGGTGAGCGAGGTTTAGGATTGGGTTACTTATCTATAGGATGATCAGTGCAGGGCAAGAAAGTCATTACTGAAAGGCTAGCAAACAATCCAGTTTTGCTTCTGTTTGTTTCCAACCCCTAAATGGCCAATATTGGCCTTTTCCTGATCTTTCACATTTTGGGGTGCACACTCCTACTAGAAACATTTCCTAGGGCTCAGCCCCCTTGAATTCAATTGCCAGGTCTCAGCCCTGGCCAGTCCTCCCCCCACCCTACAAACTAAGCCCTGACTGAGATTTGGGTGCAGTTAACTAAGACTTGGTAGTGAGGGAACTGGGAATGGGACTGGTCCTTGCCAAGAGCCGCACTTAAGCAGCCCAAAAGCCGCAGATGGCTCCAAAGCCACAGTTTGACCACTCCTGGCATATATGTTAGCATATATTAGCATATTTGTTTAAACAAACAATATCCAAATAAGTCATCATTAGCAATACAATATTTATTTGGTATTTCATTTCAGTGATGTTGGTAATTTTGATTATTCAGTTGATTATTCAGTAATTTCACTTTAGTATTTCGGTGACTATATTTATTTGGTATTCACTATCTGGTTCACTTCAGCAGTACTATTTAGCACAATTGTGGATGACAACATTGCTCAAGACCCTGGTACTCAATAGTGCTGGGTAGTACTGCGAGTGTGAACATAGTAACAGGAACTTAAGCTGCTAAATAAATGAAATAGCTGAAATACTGAAGATGAAATAATCAAAATAAATAAGCAGGAAGTGAATAACTCTTCATATATGTTTACTTAAAATGGATCAAATTTGGAATTGGACCTGCATATTCATTTCAACTCTAATCTGATTCCTGCTATACATAATTTTCTCATTTCATCAATTGCTTCTGTTTGGTTGGTGGCCTTCCAAAGCTTCTTGGGAAGCAACATATGCCAAATGATCTTCTTATTTAGGAATGCTTGCTTCAGGAGTGCCAAATACTTGTTTTGAACTTGATTATCATATAAACCTCAGGCATCAAGTGCTTTAAGATTCTAACTTGGACCTAATAGGAACAAACTAATTTGATTTCATATCTTCCTTCATATACCTTGTCATCAAATAATAGTATGCTCAACTGAGTCCCTGTAAGAGGATTGCAGTGATTTGCAGAGTAAGTACCCTGAGAATGGGTTAGCAGAATGGAGTATGGCCCTTTATAAGACTGAATCACTGGAACTGCTGAGTCACCTGACCAACATCTGGGCTGAGGCAGTGAAAAGCCCAATAGCTAGAGAGTCAGGAAGAAAGTGTGCAGAGGGAGCTAGCAGAGTGCTGTGCTAGTAGGAGAGCTGAGAGCCCTAGAGAGATGGCTCTGTATGCCCTAGAGAGATGGCTATTAGAACTAGGAGTGTGGAGCAGCTTCCCAGCAAACCCAACTGGAGGCAGAGCCTGGAGTACAAGGTGAAATCTGACCAGGCTGAGAGGGGCTTTAGTTTGGCTGAGCTAGACCTGTCTGGGGAGGAAACCCCTGGGGACCCACTAGTTTGTGGGATAAGCCCCTACCCTGAGAGGACTGGGACTGGCTGTAAGGGGTGAAGGGAGGCCAGTGTAAAGAGCCAACCTGCCCAAGGCAAATGGTGTTCAGACCCAAGGGACTAGGTATAGAAACTCTTTGTGACAGTGGGTCAGCTAATTCCCATACAAGGGTCCATACAAGGGTGTTAAGGGAGGATTGTGCCCTAGGCCCTGCCACAGTCCCTAAAAATACTAGTTTTTAGGTCTATCCTTTGGTTAAAGATTTCCTGGGAAACAGCCTGTGCTGTGAAAATAGCTGAACTAGTTTATTTCATTCACAGAAAAATGCCGAGTTTGTAGTGTATGATATTAGAATACTAAACCAAGCATGTACTTATCTGATAAGCCACACCTGCATCCCTGAATTTCATGACTTAGGCTTTTGGAGTGCTTGGTTAGGAACTTCTATGTGTTATTTTCTGGCCATACTTTTAAAATATTGTAACAATTTAATCTCTGATTTGTTTCTCTGAACACCACCATGTTCATTTGGAAGGCTATGCATAAGTCTTCTTTGTCCCCGCAGCACAAAAAAAGGTGGCAAAGTGTTTGGGGCAAGGCTGCGACTCTTTATTAATTAACTTCAGTATGGAAAGGAGAGAAAAACAAATCCAGCCAAAAACCCCTTAAACTTGACAGGTATACTTATCAATTCCTGAGCAGACACCACTGCCCAACACATTAAACTACCAGGATCCCAGTCTAACCGGGGTGCAGAGGGAGGGGAGGCCAGTTCCGCAAGGTAGGAATCGGTGCTATCCTGCTTAGTTAGTGTTGCCATCCAGATCCCCACCCCGGGGCTAGAGGTGAAGCTGTGGGTTGCTTATCTCCTGATCAGCAGCCCTCCCAACCCCACCTTTTAGGAGGTGTCTCAATTTAATTCCAATTCCAAATTTCCACTATCTCAAAGGTTAAGCCAAACCTTGGACTTCTGCCACCAGAGCAGCCAGCTTTGCTTGGCATGCTATCCAGACTGAACTAAACCAAGGTACGCAACTTTCCCTGCAGCACCCACAGGTATACCTCAATACCCTTCGGTGACAGGTGTACACTGTCATCTGGATATAATTCTGGCTTCATCCAGCAAATCTCACTGTGATCCACCCGTACACCGTCAAGACATATGAACTAGGGGTGTATTGCCCGGTTAACCCTCTTTCTCGCTTTATCCACCCTATGTGGGTTCCTGGCATCTCTCCAAATGTGCCACAGTAGCAGCTGTGAAAAAATGAACCATACCTGGGGTAGCAATTGCCTAATTTGTGCACAATACCTCTTCATCATGAGGACCAGCTCCAGTCCAGACCTTCGAGGAAGGTCGTTCTCCCCCAAGTGGATGACTATGATGTGGGGTAATGTCCCGCACAATAACCCATGGAACACAGGCATCAGCTGATCTCACAGCATTCCCTTCTTTCCCTTCCAGCAGATCTTCACCTGGTTGCTTGGACCCAGCTGTGAACCCCAATTCATCGGCCTGGCTACTTCAACTGCCCAGGAGCCAATACTATGTCTGATGAGCTAAACTTGCGTCTAGGCAACACAATCTTGATTTCCTAGGCCAAAAAACAAGAAAAATTAGAAATTGGCAGCACAAGATGGTCCCACACCACCTTCAGACGGGCACTCGGATGGGTGAGGAATGAATGAACCTGGGTGGTAGCATCTTGCCTCTGGCCCCGCTCAGTTCCCTGCTGCTGCCGCCGCTGCCACCACTGCCGACAATGCCGCTTTGGGCCTGATGCAACCATGGGGGCCTGGGCCTGCCCTCCAACCCCTCTTATGGGGGGGGGGGGAAGCTGCTCCTCAGAGTGTGCCCCCTCCCTCCTAGGAACAAACCCCTGGATTGGCATGAAATTGCTGCTTTTTGGCACATTCTCCAGCTCAAGAATCCCAGCTTATGGCCCCAGAGATCCCAAGCTGCCTGCTTTCTTGAAGGCACACAGGGACAAGGCCCCTCCCCTAGCAGGTGAGTGTGTGTGTGTGTGTGCGGTAATTTCCCCAATCTACACCTCTTTCCATTCCTACAGTCTTTCTGAGCTACTGTACTAATCAATCACCCTTTGTGTTGTATCCTTTGACAAGTCTCACCTTTGTACCATTTTCCTTGCCACCCAGAGGCGGCTGCTAGTGTAGAGGCCAGAGAGACACTAATATTAGGGGTGTGCATCAGGGACCCATTACTGAATCTGAAATTTTATTATTATATAACTTGGATTTTGTTATATAGATTCAGTTTTGTTATTGGACTTCTTCCCCTTCCCCTCATTGATTTCTATGGGAAATTGATTTCCAGCTGTAGCTTCTTCATTTTGTATCTGATTGGCTTGAGATTTGGTCTGATTGTACCCCTCATCCAGAGGAGCATCCCTGACAATGTTCAGAAAGATTGGATAAAGGGTCCCGATTTTATTAGCAATGTAACCATTTAATGGTTTCTACACACATTTCCAGGTGTACCATCTTTGTTTTCCATCCACTTTGGATGAATGTTGGTCAGGTTGTTCCCCTCACTGAAGGGAGCATCCCTGAAAATATTTATAAGGTCTGGATAAAGGGTCCAGATTTTATAAGCAATATCAATTTCATGATTTTAACAGAAGTAGAATTTGTAATTTTAACAGAATTTCTAAATTTCCTTAAATCACTTGCAGGTGTTGCTTCTGTTTAAACTATAGAGGTTTTACTAGATGGAAACACTTGCTTTTTGGAGCATTTGTACAGAGAGTGAAGAAGACAGGAGGAGGTGGGCAGAGAAGAGGAGGAGCAGGTGCCAGAGGCACTGGCACAGGCTTCAGTTATTGGCACCCCAAAATCTAGGGGGGCATACGTGGGGGAGAGTAGGTGCAGAGTTCTGCTTTTTTGAGCACTTGTAGTGCGGTTGAAGACTACAGCACAGTCATTCACACACATAGAGCACTGAGCCAGCCTATGAGCCACACAAGATCTAGCCATGGTGGGGGCTGTGCAGGATGGTAGAAGCTTATATTTTCTTCCCATTGCCCACCCACAAGCCTCCCTGATTGCAGTTATTGGGTACTGGAAAGTCGGAAACCTGGGAAGCATCTCCAGAGAATGAGCCTATACCAGAGATTCTCTTACGTTTGTCATAGTGGTACAAGATGGGTTCATGATGCCAATTGGCCAGCAGAAATGTCAATCATATATCCTCATTCTGTGCTATGCCGACACTAAGGCCCCTTGCTTGTTAGTAGGATGTTGGAAGCATCTGTTTAGGAAAGAGCCAATAGAGATTCTCTAATGTCCTTTGTCACAGTGCTGCAGGGTGTATTTGGGATGCCAGATGGCCAGCCTGGATGTGTCAATCATGTCTCTTGATTGCTAGGATGCTTCCCCCTTCCCTCTGCCTTGCTGCCTGAAGTACCTATTATGTCCTGAAATTTTAGTTTTTGTAAACCTTCAATTGCTTATAAAATTGGGTCCCTTTATCCAATCTTTCTGAAATTTGGCACGGATGATCCCTTGCTTGAGAAGTACATTGAGTCCAAAGTTCATCTATATTGGATGGACGACAATGTTTCTACAGCTGGAAATGTTTGCGCAAACCACAAAACATAAAGTTCTCATAGAATTTGGACCTGTTATCTAATCTTTCTGAAACTTGGCACAGATAATCCTTTGTGTTAGGGTATACTATAACCTAATTGCATCCAAATTGGCTTGGAAGATAGGAAGTTAGAGTCATAAATGCATTAAAAACCACAATGTTTATAACATCTGGACCCTACATCCAATCCTTCTGAAACTTGGCAGGCTTGTTTCCTTATGTGAGAAGTATATGCTGACCAAATTGTATTAAAACCAGATACAAAAAGAAAAGTTACAGCATAAGGTATATATCTCACAGTCAGAAAATAACACAATAATTAAGAATTCTGAAATTTTGTTATTAGTTCAGAATTATTCAATTTGTTTCCACAACAAAATGGCCACATTCATTATTGTAATATAAATGACAAAAATGAATATGCACACCTCTAACCAATATGTGTTTTTGCATATGTGCACATATACTCATGTGCCACAGAGGTGAGGGGTTGGAGAATTGGAACTGTTCCTGGGAAGCCTGCCCAGCACCATGTGGGTGCTGGCGCTAATTCCCTGACCTGTCTTATGCTCTGCCAGCTCTCAGTGCCCTGATGTAGGGGAAGAATCCTACTCTGACTTGGAGCAACTGTTTGCTCAGCTGCATTCCTCTTGCCCCGGAGTTCTCCCACTGCCACTGTTACCACCTTTAACACTTGGAACTCTCTCCTTCTTGTTATCTACTTAACAAACGCTCTCTCCTCCTTCCAAGCTATTAAGAGACAGTTCCTGCTTCCCTGAAGTATTTCCATTCTGAACAGGCAAGTCCAGAATATAAGTAAAATATCAGTGGTAACTGTTTGTGTAGCAGGCTCCGCTGGCCGGCAGGGATCCATTTTGGGGTGGTGGGAAACAACATCAAGGCTCCCAAAAATTTCCAACTCTTTTATTTCCTTTCCCTGCCCCCTTTCTGGGCCTTACAGCTTCTCCTCAGTGAGGGTAACCCCATTCTTGGGACGCAGCCCCTCTCGGGGTCTCTGCCCCTATTACCACTCTGAGGATGCAACCCCTATCAATACTTTGGGGTTCTCAGTCCCTTACCAGACTCTGGGGTCACAGCCCCTACTACCACTCCGGGGACGTAGCGTGTCACATGGGGGCACAACCCCTATCAGGGTCTCAGCCCCGATTAACCTTCTGGGGATGCAACCCCTCACATGCACTGTCCAGGGCCCTATCTCCAGCCCCAGTCCTGGCTCCTTACAGGAGTCTCTCTCTTAGAGGCTCCCCCTCTAGGAAGCTCAGCGGGCATCCCCGTGTCTTCTACACAAGCCCCTCTGGGCAACTCACAATTCCTTGCTCCTTTTGCAAGCAGCCGCCTTCACCAGCATGGCTCCCTCTTGGCTCCTTGCTGGCCCCAGCCTCCTGCTGTTTCTGCCAGATTCTTGGCTCCAGCTCCTCCTCCAAGCTCCTTGTTCAAGGCCCGAGACGCTGACCCACTTCTGAGTCTAGCACCTTCTGCTGCATGGGCTCCGCTGCCACTGGCCAGTCTCCCTGCGGCCTCAGCTCCCTTGTCACTTACAGGTGGTGGATTTTACCACCCCCCACCGCCTGTGGAGCTGCCACCTGGCCATTCTCTTAGAGACAGCTCCTGCTGTCTCTCTGGAACAGGGACACCCAGCACCTCCCTGTTACAGTTTGAAATTCCCTTGACAATTATTTCTAAGTTTTATGGGCTTCCAGGATTAGTAACACTGAGATCTCAGACTTGCAAATTGACCCGCAGTTGCATGAATTCCGTACCACTGGTCATACACATCAAGAGCTAGGCTGGCATTGGACAATCTCCTCTCCTTCTCAACAGGACTCACAATTATTCTGCAGTTGTTCTGGGGAACTGCAATAATTTTGCCATATTTGTTGCTATCCATTGACTCCACAAGGCAACAGGCCTCTAAATAGAAGTCAAGCAGGCAGAGTCCCGCACAAAGGAACATGGGAGATAGACGGGGGTCACAGTCACTGAGCTTTGTTCCAAAACTAGGTCACGTCAGCAACGGTGGATCTGGATTTGGGAACCCTGTATCCTCTGCCTGCACTGCCCATGCAAACATCCCTTTCCAGTACCTTCGTACCTTCCACAATGAAGTTCAGGTCACTGTGATTCCTGCTGCCCAGAATGAGCTGAACATCTGTCCCCATCCAGATCTTGTACAGGACAGCCATCTCTTCTGCAGTAGGCTCCATGGTCAGGTATGGTCCCTCATCTGGGGCCGTGAGTGACCACAGCTCACACATGCGATCCTGGCACTCTTTCTGCTGTCTCCAGTAACCACTGGCATGCAGCATGGTGGTCGCAAAGGTGATGGGGAGGGAGAGGCCCCTGACAAAGATGCAATGGGGAGGGAGGGGCCCCCAGCACAGATGCAATGCCCCTGGCACAGGCACAACTCTGGGAGGCTACAAATCTGGAAAGCAATGCTCTCACTCATCTCCCATGGTAGCAGCATTCCCATAAGGAACCCTGCCCAGCAAGCGCCAGAACACGGAACGTCAACTCACATGCCCTCCACTGGTAATCACGGCTGCACACATGATGTCCCAGGAGCAACAGGTTCTGTGACAGGAAGTCATAACCATAATTCGCGGACAAGGGATTGGCCAACAGCAGTTGCACATAAGGCCGAAGCCAGAGTTCACCTAAGGTCACAGTTGCACAGACACCCCAAACTGCTGTATCCGCACAACCACACATTGGAGGGCTATAAACCTGGGACAGGTCCGACATGTAATGGCAACAGCAAGCACTGACTACCCTGTGGGAATGGGAGGCCAATATAGCTCACAGGGTGCCTGTAACCAGATGCAGCTGTGTCCCAAGGCCACCAGACAACAGAAGCCCAGGAATGTTGGGCGGCCTCTCCCCAGGGAGCTGATCACAGACAGTAACCTTGGTCTCTTGGTGATATGGGACCACCTGGCCGTAGGGGTGGGGTGGGGGGTGCAGCCACAGGGATAGCATCAGAACCCCATCCCAGCTGTGGAGGAGAGAACAAACGCAGGGGAAACACACATGGACAGTATGTTAGGCAATAACATGCAACCGTTTTATTCACCATCCGACAAAGCAATGGGAGAACGGGATTCTGCACCACAGTAATCATGGGCACCTGCCCCAGACCCATCTCCTTCTGGCACTCTGGGTGTGAGACAGCTCATGCAGGCACTGGCAGATCTCTAGCAGGAGCTGCTGGTCCTGGCTCCGCTCCTGCTCCAGGCGTATCTCATACTTTGTAAAAGGAGATGGGGCAGTGGAGGAACCTGCCCAGCTCCTTGCGAAACAGCTCCGTGCACCTGGCATGGCTGGACAGGAGTTGTTTTTGTGGACCAACTTGTATCCAGTCCTTTGCCAGCTGCTGGCACTGGAACATGTCTCCTTTTGTAGTCCAGCCACGCCATCCCCTTGGGAGATGTCTTGCTATACCAATCCACTGAAAAACTGAGCTCAAGGGAAGGGAGCAGATATGAGGCCATGCAAACAAGGATAAGGGACAGTTCCCTGGCACAAATCCATGCTTTGGGCCCTCCTTTCCTTGAGAGCATCCCTCAATCGCCCCTACCCCAGCTTCCGTGTGACCTTGTGAGCTTGTATAAGCTTTCAAAGTGGCCCCCGGGAGGGAAAAGGTTCTCCACCTTGATATTAATAATAATAATAATGAATTAATAATACATTTTGGTAGCATCTCATGTGTTTTTCCTGTGTTTTGCCCTGAGTCACAGGTGGATGAAGGTCCTGGTCTCTTCCTGGGCCTTGCATACAGGACCTGTTTTTGAGTGTGGCCCGCATGACTGGGTCCCGGCAGCAGGATGGCCTCCCAGTCGGACTGTGGGCAGGACTGAGGGGTGGGGGCGACTAGTTCATGAGCAGTCACTGTGCCACTCTGGCCATCATGGTGCCATTTCTTCATGGTGCTGGCAGACCTGTGGGTGTGCGTCCCAGTTCACATGGGCCAGAGATGCATGGTGGAGCCTTACCCATGCAAGTATTTGCCTGCCCCCGCACGGAGCATCCTAGCTATTTCTCCACTGCTCTGTGAGTGGCCATGGGTGATAGTTGTGTGGATCATGGAAGCATGCACCCCCACCCCCACCACCTTCAAATGGGTGTTTGTATGCATGTGGGATGGGTGGAACTGCATTGTTGCGTCGCGTCTAAAAATGGCCTCTCTCTCAGCCTCCGGTCTCCCTCTGTAAAATGGTAATAACAATGGTTTGCCTCACTAGATTGTTGTGAGGCTGAACTAAATAAGGTTTGTAGAGCACTTTGAACACTGAAAGGGCTATACAAATGATAGATAATAAAAATAAAAATATTTTAACAAAGAAGAGGAAAGCATCAAATTCTGAGCATAATTTAGGTCATCTTCCTGGGGCAAAGATTTCTCCAAACAATGTTATTCTCCACTACAGAAACAATACCTTGAAGACTCTCTCTCTCACTATGAGCAAACAAATAGTTGTCACCATGTTTCCTCTTGCCGCGAGAGCCCAACAACCTCATTGTTGGATCAAGCTTATTGCCTGGTCCACCACTGAGTATAAAACTGTAAACAGCTGTGGATCTTTGTAGTCATTAACGGACTCCTCTTGAGAGGTGCATAAGCCTGGATTCACCAAGGGAAATGGGCTTGGCAAAATGCCTAATGGCGATACTTGCAAGTTTTAGAATGGGAAATCTGAACAAGGGCCAGCAACCCTGTTAAGCTGCATTGCGTTATTTATTTTCTTCCTAATGCTCTGTATTTCTTGGTCCAACACATATTGCTGGGAAAGTGAGAAATCCAAGGCCGTAGGAGGTGGCTATGAGAAATATTCCTGTTGAAATCATTCAGATGTTTACTAGCTTACATTGGATCCTGCTGCACAGAGATCCGCCTGCAGAGTTTTTCATGCCCTTGCAAAGCCATCTTGACAGAAATGGGTGTTAGGATTGTTTAGCAGGATTTAAACCAGGGGTGGGGAACCGTTTCCCTCCCGGGGGCCACTTTGAAAGCTTGCACAAGGTCCGAGGGCCGCACAGAAGTTGGGGGAGGGGGTGCGTAAGGGATGCACTCGAGGAAAGGAGGGCCCAAATCATGGATCTGTGCCATGGAACTGTCCCCTCTCCTTGTTTGCATGCCCTCATCTCTGATCCCTTCCCTTGAGCTCAGTTTTTCAGTGATGGGAGGTAAGAAATGGATCCAAGGGCCAAATCCGGGAAGTGGAAAGGGGCCACATAAAAACTTGCCGCGGCCCACATTTGGCCCCTGGACCTGAGGTCCCCCCCTCGATTTAAACAACAATATATTTAACACGTTATTTATACTTAAAAAATACATTTAACAGATAAAAATATAATTAAATAAATCACTGTTTAATATTGAACACATTATATTTAGACAACAGAAAATAATATCAGATCTCACTGATACCAATACTTATTTATTTGAATTTTAGATCCCATCTTCCCCTCCCCCATTCCCAGGCTCAGGCTGGGTTATAACATAAGAAAGTATCAGAAAAATACATAAAACACTTTACCCCATCCCACCCCACCCCCAGCTCCCAAACCTCCGAAATCCCTCCTCCCCCGTGCCAAATGCTTGGCCAAATGAGAAGGTCTTACACTGCCTCTGAAAAATGCTCAAATTTAGGTTTTGATGAACCTCTAGGGAAAGAAATTCCATAGTTGTGGAGCAGCCACTGAGAACGTCTCTCTGTATGCCTCCTTTACTGTATGGAAATAACGCGCTGATAGTCTGTGTAAGAGGATACTCCTGGTTGACCTCAGGGAGTGTGATGGAGAATAAGGAAGGAGGTGGGATTTTAGATATGTGAGGCCCAGGTCCAATATATCCCTAGAGAAAATCAACTGGAATTATTCTAATTTCCCATTGTGCCCATGAGACCTAACTGAAGCTCCTTTAAACAAATCAAATTTACCTGGGTTTAAATTTGCCATGGGCCATTCGAAAAGATGAGAGGTGGAAATGAACTATGAGACGGTCCAGTTCACGTCCTTGCAAATGCAGGATTAGGTGCCTCAGTGTACTTGATAGTCTGCCATTTGTCGACGCATTCCGGAATGAGACAAGGACAACAGTCGTATGGGGTTTTTAATTACTTTATTCCAATTCTATGAGCTACATGGGGTAATTGCCACAGGCAATTTGGCTCCAGTACCACAAGCATTAACACAGTTAACCATAACTGTCTGGGGAACTGACCTTGATGCACCCTCAAGTGCCAGTCCCCAGTTTCTCAGCCAACTGCACCTCCCCTTCCAGCCCACCCTGCACAATGTGGGCAAGGCAGCCGCTGTCCCTTGAAGACTGGAGTAAGGAGTCAGGTGCCTGAAAGGCCTGGGGGCTACATATGCCCCCTTGCTGCCTTCAATCTTCACCCCTTCCCATGGACACAACCCCAGTGCTTGCCACACCCTGCTTCTGTGCCAGGTATCGCTTCCCCATCTCCTAAGGAGATTACTCCCAATTTACCATGTAATAAACTCTGTAACAAACACCAGCATAACAGTACTTGACCCCGGCAAAGAGTGCAACATTTATTATTCTACAGCAGAACAAACCACTCTGGCCAACGGCCCACATTAGATTGGATTCCTTAGCACTGTGGAGAAAGCAAAAAACAGGAACCTCTTGACCAATCTGGAGTTCCCATAAAAATTCCTTCCTGGCACCTCAAACAGATGACCAGCTGACACCCATGGTGTTCGAAAAGAGAGGGTTGGAGGGTGCTGCTCAAAGTGCTCCTGACCCGCAAGTGGGCTTGGAGCTCCCTCCAGCCAGCCTTAAAAACCAGCTCTGCTATCTCGCCTCGTGCGACAGCCTTCGCGCCCTTTGCCTGGTTGCCCTTGCAACCTGGGCTGGGTGCGCCTTCTCTTTTCCCGCCGAGGCAGCTGTTGCCCTTGGCAATCAGCCACAGACAGCCTGCAGCTACAGCTGAGGCCAAGCCCCTGGCCCTGGGGAGCATGACAAATGGCTCCTCGCTGCCATTTAGGCCTGCATCTGGAAACTATGCCCATTTTTAGTGTGCAGACAGAGACACTTTATCAGAAAAAAGTGACAGTATAAACTCAGTGAAAGATGTAATCCAATTGCCTTTATATATATAAAAAATGGAAGATAAAGAGAAACAAGTTTTGCCCTCTAATTGGATTCCTTCTCCTGTTGTTTCTCCCCTGTACTCTGGATTTACCTGAGGCAAGTGTAGAAAATACACAAATATTTCTCACAACATTCCCCTCCCCCTCTCCAGTCTAATAAAAAGTGCTTTCAGAGGCCGGTCAGTATGTTAGCGCAATGTGAAGATCAGCTGGAAGCTTCACTTGTGTCTTATGAATCCTCTGGTGCTAATATCGATGTAGGTGTTTTTCCCTTTAATACTCTGGTCTCTTGCTTCCAAAGATGGTGGCATGTGAAACTGAGCCACTGCTTGCATCCGTCTTCCCTCATAATTAAAAATTGCTTCCTAAGAAAGGCTGAAGCTGATGGACCTTTGCCATCCACACTGTGGGTGTTAGACAACTGTTGATGTGCAATTTAGCTGCCATATTGCCCATCTGCATTTTTATTTTTTTTAAGAAATCCAAAGATCAAGCATGCTCTGTGTACTGCCTACAGACTGGAGAAATATTTGAGACAGGATGAACAACATTAAATATTGGCCTGTTTTGAGTTAACAAAGCTCATGAGCCATTTGGTAAGAAAATGTTCATATTAGTGATATTTGGTGGTTGTTTTTTGAAGATGGACACTTTTCTGCACTCCTTGAATGCTAGTGAAAATTTCAAGGCAGCTTTTGGTTCTGAGTTTGAAACTTGGCAAGGAGATTGGCTTTTGGGAAAGATTTGAAGGTCAAGAGGGAGGGAGATGTTCCCCACAGAGATTTTTTTCAGCTCTAAGTTGCTTAAACAGGAGCATTGTCGATGCACCCAAGGAGACTCAGAGACTTATGTTGGTGTAAAACTGGCCGCACTCTTTATTTAATCATTCAGGTATAGGCAGGTGGGGAATTGCACCTTGCAATTTTTAGTCCAGTATGCCATTTAACTAATATGAACGTATTAACTCAGGTACTGTCCGGGTGTGCCTTCCGTTGACAGTATCCTACACAAAAATTCCCATCCTCTCCTTCGACAGGGCAAGGTCAAAGGGGGGGGGCAACCCACTGTGAGTTTGAGTAAGAAGTGAAGCATTCACCGGGTCCGAAGACAGCACCTGTCCCTGCAGACCCCGGTTAAAAACACCACTCCCAGGGAGCGTGATCACAGTGGATGCTGTGCCCTGCGTTACACTGTGTATCATCTCCCCATCTCTTAATGAGATGATTTTTACTACCTTAATAACCTATCTATTAAACCTTTGCTTGCATACTGGACCCCTGCCACTAAGGGTTGGTCAAACCTAAACCTCTCCGGCCCCCACCTCCTACCCATCCAATAAATTCTTCAGATGGCCGGTGAGGGCTGCTAGGTACATCTCATTCCCTAGGTCGGATAAATGGACTCCATCTTCCCTATACAATTCTGGTCTGGTATGAACTATACCTACATGGCGGATATTTATTATTTTATTATTATTAGACATTTATAAAGCGCCAGTCGCATGACCTGGTGCTGTACAGAACATAGAATAAGACCCGCCTAATATTCTCAACCATCTCCTGACTTCTCGGTTAATGTTCTTTCTAGTCTTGTCTACATGGCCAGGTCTAATGGCCCTATTCCAATTAATCCTGGACACCCAATCTGTCCATACTAAATGAACCCCACTGAACCACTGTCTAACTGTTAAGAAGTCTTGTTTTATATCTATGATTAAACTAACTCCCTTCCTGTCGGGCAAATCATTCTCTCCCAGGTGTATCACTATGATTCCTGGAGAGGGCAAGTGTCCCAAACCTCTTAACATAGGGAGGAGCTGTTTCCAATGCAAACCACTCCTACCCATTCATCTAACGCGCGCCTTACTGGCGAGACCTAAATTTGATCCCCATTTTGAAGTTGCAGCAGCCACGCCTGCCCACCGTACGAGGCTTTGGCCGATGATCAACACCTCCTCTTGAGGAACCCTGCCGGCCTTGGGTCCTGGTAGGAATAAACGGGAAATTGTTAGTGATGATACAGTCATATGTATTTCTTATAAGCATTCGACCGCCATCTTCCCACGGCTTGGATAGCAGACTCAGGCAACCCAGCCACTGCTGCCATCGTTGCTGCCCCTATATGGAAGGAATGAGAGCTGAATTCCTGTGCTGGTAGGCCGATCTTTTTTAGTGCTGCCCGTAGTATTGTTGTTACTTGGTATGTTGTGGCAACTAGGCCCGACTGGTGAATAAATAATGTTCCAGGGGAGCTGGGTCAGATTGCCATATACTTCTGCATCTGAGTCACAGGACATATCGCCTCCGGACCCCCTGGTAAAGTTCTACCCTTTGGCCACGCCCCCTCTGATCAGTCTTCGATCAGCGAAGCCGTAGTATAACTCTGGGCTGCAGTGCCTCCAAGTCTTCCAAACAAAATGCTGTCCGGGACAAATCTCTGGTGGATCTACTCACAACTTCACTCACTCTAAAACCACCGAAATACATGATGGCATACGCTGTTTGGAAGAGTTGGACTTCATAATTATTATAACAAACGTCAGTTAGAGCAGCGACCAATCGGGCAAGCATGGGTGATGTTATGGGGGTGCGCAGTCTGCGAACTGCAGTCTGTTCCCTTGCCCATGCCTCCAGCATGTGTTTTATGTAGAAACCTTTGCCAGGGGGCGGAAAACCTTTCAGCCTGCTGACAAAATTGATGGCCGATACTTTGCTGGCTATTGTCCCTATTGCTAAACCTCGGCTGTGCAGGGCTAACACAAATTGGAGAACTTCAGCTTCTGGTATGGGGAACCCTGTCCCCCACCCCTTATTCGCCCTGAATCCCTGAAAATCCTGAAAGGCCCTACCATATGCAGCCTGTGTACGAGGGGCCAGTGCCCCTTGGATGACGGTCTGCACCTCTACCTGCCAAGGTTCCAGATCCCCTGCGGTAAAAGGTCCGGTTCTGCACAGGTTTCCGGTGCTAGTTCCCTGAAACGGTCCATCTGGAATCAAGACAGGGCATCTGCTATCCCGTTGTTGATTCCAGGGACATGCCGTGCGATGAAAAGGATGTTATATTTCAAACATGCTAGAACCAGTGCCCGGACCAATGTCATGACTCTGGGGGACCTTGATGAGAGGGAGTTAACTACGTGGACAACGGCTAAGTTGTCACACCAGAAAACCACCGTGCGGTTGGCGAATAACTTGGCCCACAAGAGTACTGCTACCACTATGGGGAATAACTCTAAGAAGATGAGATCCCTAGTAACCCCGGCCTGATGCCACTCATTGGGCCATGGGGCAGCACACCAATGTCCTCTAAAGTATAAGCCAAAGCCTGCCCTTCCCGATGCATCTGATTGGACCTGCAACTCCGCCCAAAGAAGTCATAGCTCTCTCCAAAAACTAACTCTGTTAAAGCCTTGTAAGAATGTCATCCACACCTGCAAGTCCTGGTGCATTTCGCTGGTGACCCGTATCCAAAAATGTGAAAGTAAATCCCCTTTTAATTTTTCATATAATTGGGAAAGGAATGCCCTTCCAAGGGCAACCACCCGACAAGCAAAATTTAAACTCCCAACCAAGAAATGGAGGGCGTCTTCCGGGATGACAAACACTCGTTAATTTTACCACTAATACCTGCTATCTTTTCTACGGGTAATCTGGAGGACATGGTCTCCGTGTCCAATTCAATACCCAAGTAGGTGAGTCTTGTTTCTGGCCCCTCAGTTTTTTCAGGTGCCAAGGGAATGCCTAGCTCAGCCGCTACTTCCTGGAACAACCACAAGGCAGCTGCACATTCACTTGACTTTGGAGCGCCAATTATTAGGAAATCATCCAGATATTTTGTTACAGCTCCTCCACTAAGCCTTCGTGAAAAGACCCAGGGGCGGCTGGTGGGTTTTTAGTTTGGAGGGGCAGTAAGGCTGACGAGTCGGTGAGCAGAGCCAGGGCAACGGTAGGTGGAGCCAGGGCATAACCCAGCAGCAAGGAGTTCCCAGGGTTAGCATCGGATGGAAGAAAACAGTCTACAATGCACATCAAGCTTAATAGGAATATTGTATAAACCCCAAACACAGGGAAACACAGAAAACACTGGCAAAACACTGGCACAACACAGCAGCAAGGAGTTCCCAGGGTTAACATCAGATGGAAGAAAACACAGTCTACAATGCACATCAAGCTTAAAATGAATA
>QEPC01006008.1:1035843-1051769 GCA_003113815.1 Sphenodon punctatus
GGGTGTATGTTGTTGAAGTTTCAGTGGAATTTCACACACATAAAACATAAATCACACATATAAAACATCAAACCCCCAACTTGCATGCCATCCCACCCTGCAGTCTCCTCCACTCTCCCCGCATAGTTTAACCCCCAAACCTATACCTCTCTCTCTCCCAGAGGGCATTAGTTGTCCCTAAATCTTTCACCCTGCAGCCCCCACAATACAATTATACCAACACCAAACCTTATAGCCAAATCAAATCTTATAAAACTCCCACACTGTCATTTACAACTAAAACCACATTCCTTCCATCCCCTCAGCCCACTGCCAGTCTTCCACCCCACCCACACCTAACCCCTCACTCACCATTCTCTCTCTCTCTCTCAATGGCCCATTCATTCTAATAATGTGGCAATTAGCATGAATGACCCATTTAAATGAATGGCAGTTTGGTTTCCCATTGAAATCAATGGGAAAAGTCAATGGGGAAATAAGGATCCATAAATATGGAAATCCCTAATGATGCTGGAAATTTTGGATGAATCCGTAACAGTTACATATTGGGATGAATCTGTAAATGCCCATCTCTAATTCTTAGTGGTAAGAAAATAGGGTTCTTCCTTCTGCTACTCCTGAGGCCCCGCTGCCATTACTACTCCTGCTGCTGTTGCCAATCCTGCGACCTCTGCTGATGCTGCTCTGGCTGCCACTCACAAGGCTTTGCCTCCACTGTTGCTCCTGAAATTCTGCTACCACCAGTCTAGTCACTGCCGATGCATCTAGGCCTGCACAAGTAAGCTCTGTCCTCATCTCCTGTTCCAGAAGTAACAGTGGCTACATGGAAAGTCCACTTGCAGGTTGTGCCTCAGCATGATTTCCAGAACCATATTAAGTTGGCGGCACAAACAGTGTTTGCACAAACACATGTAACATACAGAGTGTGTTTAATGGCCAAAACAGTGGTTAGCGTTATATCCGGTATCACCCGTAGGAATGGCTACCTACTAGGATCAGACCTGAACCAGCAATATAAGAAGGAATGGCTTTGTATTCTATAGTCATTCCCTGAGTCTGTTCAATCCTAGAAATGATTTTATTGGAGGTCACATGCCTGGCTCATCAGTGGGTATTTTTACAAGGTTCCAAGGGTGCACAACCCCAGAGCAAGTCCGGGGATGCAACCCCACATCTGCCTGCTTGCAGCCACGTCTGGTAGTGCTCTGGCATTACCAGGGCAACCCCCAGCTGAAGGTGGGACTGCAGCGGCTGTCCGCTGAACAGACAGACAGCAACCCTGCCTCCCGCCGGTGCCGCAGGGTTGGGCTGCTTCCTCTGTTCACAGATTGGTCAGTCTACCAGTGGACCGCTATCACCATAGGAACAATTATAGAGAATTAAATTTCTTGTAATGCCCGTCCACTGCCCATGTCATTGGCCACCATTCAGCCCTGAACTAAACCGATACCCGTCTCAATTCCCACAGACATGTTCGAGTGCCCCACCAGCAGGGACTGCAACTTCCACAGGGTAACTTTCCTAGCTACCCTAATTTCTCAATATTGGCTAGAAGGGCAGACATCCTAAACCCCAAGTAGCTGTGACACTTGCACCTGAGTCAAGTTTGATGCCTAAAAATGTTAGTGTCGTTGCTGAGCCCTCCATCTTCAGCTAAGGGCCCCCCTATTTTGTCTGTGATCTTTCTGAATTTGCTCAGTCAATTCACTTGTGTGACCTTGCCCTTCCCATGACCAGGAAGTCACTGAATAATGTCTTGCATGACATCATTATTAATTATTATTATTATTATTAGCAAATATTTATATAGTACAAGCAATGTACCTGGTGCTTTACAAAGTAATTGAGTAGACATGGTCCCTGCCCCAGGGCTTACAATCTGAGAGATGGGAGTGTGGGAGGAGACGAAGGAAGAGGAACAGAGGGAGAGACAAGGAGTGTAACATTCACGAGGATGTGAGGTCCCAGGTGCATGCGCTTGGTTTGGTTACATCGAGAATGATGGCTGGTTGGTCCATGTGGTGAGGATATGAGTACACAGACCTTAGGTAACAGATTGTACTGGATGGAGGGTATCAACAGGAGTTAGGTGAGGGGAGCAAAGAGTCGGGGAGGGCAGAGCAGAAGAGGTGAGTCTTGAGGAGGGATATGAAGGTACGAAGGGAGGGGGTGAGGTGGATGTGGGCAGGGAGGGAGTTCCAGGCATGGGGGGCAGCTAGGGAGAAGGGACAAAGGTGGTTAGGGGAGCAGGGGAGGCGTGGGAGGGTGAGAGAGGGGACAGACCACGGACTGGAGAATGGAGGGAAATTAGCGCAGCAATGTAGGGGGGAACAAGGTTGTGAAGAACTTTTTAAGTGAAGACTAGGAGCTTGTGCAGGATTCATTCAGGAAGGGGGAGCCAGTGTAGAGAGGAGAGGAGGGGCTGCACGTGATTCTGCCTGAGTCCAAACTATCCCTTCAACGGCAGAGCTGATCTTTTCAAAAGCAGTATATGAAATAGAACCCCGTTCGGTGTTGTTTTATCAAAGTAAAACTTGCCCTGAAAGGCAAAACTTACTATCTTCAGTGCTCCCCTCCCACAATTCCTAATCATGTCCACTGCCCTGTCCAATGATGCATAATGCACTGAACAGAGCTCAGTGGGATGACGTCTTTCATCAACATTTCCTCTGGGATAAGAGAAGTGGTGAATGATCCTGAATTCTCCCTAAGCCTTCTTTGGTACCAGACCAAGTGGTACCAGACCTAAGGGATGGCATCAGCAACATGTTCAGTAGATTGCCACCCTATTCCTTTCGACTTCTGTTTTTGATCTTCACTCCCCACTCAAGGCCCTGCACCGATTTAAGGTTGGTAGTAGTTCCATGCTCCCTTATTCCAACAAACAGAATCTTGGAACCAAAACTGAAACCTAATCAGCAACCTGGTCATAGAGGCGTATATCAAAGGAGCGGCAATCTTTGGAAATCTGATTGAGGACATAATTGATGACTGCACTGAAAGGTTCAAGAGCTGTGACACATTCTTACATGACTTTTGTCTATGATGATGACTTTTGATAACTATCTCCCTCAGCGGAGCCTATGAATCAATTGTTAACATGGTCAAAGCACCTTGGAACAGAGGTGGGGTAACTTTTCCCTGCCAGGGGTCACTTTGAAAATGAGTTCAAGCTCTGAAGGCCTCGCAGAAATCGAGTACAGGGTTAATTAAGGGGTGTACTGACATACTGTAAAAATATACTCAGCTGTAGAATGACTGGACATGAAATTGGCTTGCTAGTTGTCCTTAATGGCACAAGTATTACCGAAATGAATAGCTTGCCAATAACAGAGAGGAGAGTAGTATTTGGATAGTTGTAACACACTTGCAAAGATTATTAACACATGTAAAGAAGAAGAATATATGTTAACCTCTTAGATAATTCTCTGTATTGATTGATGGTCTGACTCTATCCAAAATACTACACAAACAACTGGTGCGAAGCTTTGCTTTTCCAAATGGTGGGGTTGGTTGCTATCTCCGCCAGTGAAGAATCCATAATTGGACTCCTCAGAGCTTTTACTCATCATAAACAATTGTGAGTTTCAACTTAAAACACCTCCACTTACACTATAACACTATAACTCAGGCTGCTTTTAGACGAGTGGGTTGCTGTCACGTGACCCGCTCGCGTGATATTTCAAAATCTTGCAATGTGGGATTACACGAGATGGCTGTCGGGGATCATGCGCATGAAAGGCGGTTGTGCATTATTTGCCAACCATGAATTAAATACCTCGTTTGTGAGGTATTTAATTCACGGTCGGCAAATAATGTGCCACTGCCTTTCATGCGTGTGATCCCCGACGGCTGTCTCGTGTAATCCCACATTGCGGGATTTTGAAATATCACGCGAGAGGGTTGCGCGACAGCGGCCCGCTCATCTAAAAGCAGCCTTACACTATAATAGTCTTCAGAAAAGATACCTGATACATATATGTTTTTCAACTTGATGGATTCCTCAAGCATATTTTCTCTTATGGGGTGGATAGTGAGGTAAAACTGAACTAGCTAAGGTAGAATAACAGAAAGTAAGACTGCTATCCTTAAACCACTTACCCCAGAGTAGACTTCATGGTACTACTCTGGAGTAAGGAATTTGAGAATTGTGGTCTTAGATTATTTAGATACAATAGCGGAAAGAAATATAAAGGCAACTTAAGTATTAAAGCTAGGAGAGCTCTTCAGTGTATTAATTACTGTAGAGATTTTGCAGTTGATTCCCACTTGCATTTTATGGGAGGCTTATCTAACTGAATCTTAGAATGGCACCATTGAGTATATTTGCTAGAACTGTTTCGTTAGGGCCTTTGGTGAGGGAGACGGGTAGGGTGGGTGGGTTTTGAGGGTTAGGGAGGAAAGGTTTGGTTGCTTTTTATATCTTGGTGGGGTTTTTTGGGTTTTTTTTTTGGCATTCCCCTGTATAGTTTTAAGATATTTGTATTTTTATATGGTTTTATATTTGTGTTTTATAATTTGTAGGCTGCCCCGAGCTGATTTTGCAGGAGGGGCAGGGTATAAAGTTGTATAAATAAATAAACAATAAATAAATAAAACTGGTCGCTGGACAAAAGCTGTTTAGCTTTACAGTTGAAAAATGTTACACTGGATATTTTATTTTCACTCTTTTACTAATAACTTGGGATATTAGTCGCCATGTACGTCTAGTCATTAGTGTATGAGGTGAGAAATCAGAACTCTTGGTATCTTACAACTTTGAGTTATACGCTAACTTGCCCTGGACCATGTTTCTACAAACCAGTTGCCTTAGCTTTGGGCCAATGGGTACTGTTTGTGAGGATGCACTAGTCTCAAACCGCGGCCTCTGGGGGCTCTAGGCAGATGCCTTAGCTATTCTGCCACCAGGGAGTTACACACAGCCCCAATATCTCTTGCTTTTGCCAGACCCCTGACAAGGGCGAGACAGAAAACAGAAAGTTCTCCAGACAATGGGTGTAAACAGAAGGACGGTGGCCCTGCCTCTGCTCTGCTTCACCCCCGGGGACCCTGTCCATGTAAAGGTGGGGCTGCCAGATGTGCAGACAGAGCAGAGGTGGAGCAGGCTGGCCCTGCTCTATAGCAGTCCCACCGGCAGTGCTCCGGAACATCCCAGAACACCGCCAGAGGAGTGGGACACTGAAACCTGGGTCACTGGTTGAAGGTGGGACTAATGTCCATCTGCTTGACTCTTGGCGGGTGGTTGCCCCATGGAAACCAATAGAGTTTTGGGCAGCATCCTAGGGTGTCAGGTGATCCGTCTGCCCTGGAGAACCCCATAGAGTTGTGGGCGGTAGCCTAGAGAGTCGGGCAATCCGCCTGCAGCTCTATGGCATGGGGGAGGGGACACCATGTGTGTGGACTGTGGGCCAGAGCAGCTTCCGGGTCCATATAAACCTGGCACAGATGGGGATGAATGTGAGGGATGTGGGGCTGGTCACCCCAGGAGCAGGTCCAGGGGTGGCCAGTCCTGTGTCCATCTGAAGACACCCAATGTGGCAGCTACTTGGACTGATGCTTCTGTCTAGACCTTGCTCTAGCTTCCTGTCTCCCAGACCCCTGCACTTCTCCAGCCTCATGCCTTGGGCCCTTGCTGCTTGAAACCTCTCCTGGCTACCTGCCCATGTGACCCAGCATTGTTCTGACCTTGGCTGACCTGGGATTATGACTTCCTGGCTCTGGCCCTGCCTCGGCACCAAACAGACTACAGCCTGACCCAGGTACGTGACAGTGTTGGCATATTGCTGCAGAGCAAATAACTCTTCTACACATCACCAGTAAGTTGCTCCAGAACAAGTGGTTCTGGAGCAACTACATATGTACAGAAGTCAACATTTTCTCTGGAGCTAGTTGCTCCTGAGATTAGCACTAACAACATTTTGTCTCCATGCCATAGAAAGCAAAACATTGTGTGAACACTTTGCTCTAGGGTAAAGGACATGGCCTCCGTTTACCCACTTGTAAAGCATGGAATGCTCTCCTAGTTTCTAGGGATTTGTAAGGCTAATTAATTGCTAGCAAAGCACTCTCATGGAGAAGAAGGTGTAAGGTCTCTAGCTTCTTATTGTACATAGCAAAACCAATGTGAATGTGATCCATGTCAATCACTTGAGAAAATTAGTGCCATCTAAAATATTGACTGACTACGCTGTGCTGCCAAAGTTCTTTCAGTAAAGTTTTGATGATAGCATCATGTTGACCTTTTTCTTCAACAGTCTCCCCTCACAGCCCACAAGAAGCTTAGGCACTGCATGTAATTGTTGGCTTTAGACTAAAACTTTTGATTGCTTTATTTCTGCTGTTGTCAGTTAAACTTGCTGAATGAAAAGCCCTGATAAGGCTTTCTACTTTCTAATTCTTCATTTCTGGGCACACCAGGGATAAATTTGACCTTTTGAATCTTGGCCTAACTTTGGTACCAGGGAGCATCTTCATTCTTGTTTTTCATTCACATTAATACTGCATCTATCTCTCTTGCCCAGTAGAAAGCTATTAATATTGTTCTATTAACCTCTTTCTAAGTACTAATGACCTTTCCCCTGAAAATGTAATTATTGAACAGTTTTTTTCCCCCTAGTAAAATCTCATTTACTAGAAAGTTTTTCCTGTGCACTTTGTTCATTACTGTCCTCTTTAAAAATATCTCCGACTTCTTTATTTTCAAACAAATAAATTATTCTTGGTCCTTGAGCAAAATCCAATGCATCAAACATGGCAGACGTTAAGAGAACTGATGCTTAAGGCAATGGCACAACTGAGTTGTGTAAAGGCACAATCCTGAGACCATTGTAGTATTTCAGTGAGATGACTCTGAAGCCATGGGCTCAGGACTATGACCATGTTTGACTCCACTATCCCATTTTTCCTTTGGAAATTGAGAGGGCCACTTGTGGGACCATGGTAGGACTGTTAGCAGCCTGTGGCCTAACCTTCACTATGAGCCGCATTGTTCTTCTTAGGATAAGCTAGCTCTTGCTCTCAATAAAGCATTTAGCAAAGCACTGCTCCTAGTGGTTCTCTAGGATCCAGACTTGTGATTAGGGCTGAAAAGAGCAGCTAAATTGCTGCTCATGAGAAATTTAGCCATATTGTGGACCAGTTTCCATTTCCCGATAACAATGCAATTTCTTGATTCTTGTAATATCATGAGATACCATCCCAATTTACTAACTTTCTGTTTATCAAGTACTATTCATTTACCGCTTGCCGCATTGCTGAGGGTACCATTTTATTTCTGGGTTTGTTGTGTCCGCATTTCTGAGCTACTCACTGCATAAATTCTGAGCTACTCACTGCATAAATTGTAGGGATGGGACACCCGGGAGAATACCGGATACTGGATTTACCAGTATCGGATCTCCCCAGTATCGGATTTACCGGTATCGGCATACCGGATTTTTAACATTGACTGCTTTACCGTTGTTTTTTTTTTACATTGCAGCCATTTACTTCAATGGCCGCAATTGAAAAAAACTGGTAAAGTGGTCCATGTTAAAAATCCGGTATGCCGATACCGGTGATTATCGGATTAATCCTATATACCCGATTATCGGGTGTATCGGATTTATCTGATACCTATATTCCCACCCCTAATTTGGCCCACTCCTTAACCTCCACTCCAGTGCCTCCAATAAGAATTTTTATTCTATGTTGTTCTCTTTATTTTGACCAATCTGCAACTGGATTGCAGATTAGTAAAGGAATCTCCAGTGAGTGACGAGGAACTACAAGGGAAAATGGAGTGCAAGATATGCGGTATTGAGTCGATATTATCTCTCAGGATTTGAAATGGACAACAAAGTGGTAAACAGCAAAGCAGTAAGTGGAAAGTTGATAAATTGAGAAATGAAATGTAGGTTGAGACATTTCTGAGTACCGAAAGGTTATCGATTCAACTGAGATGATACCAGGAACCAGGATTTTGATGAGATTTCCCATTTTAGCAAAATCTCATTTCAGCCCTACTTGTGATGTTTTAGAACATAAACAGCTCACTCAAATTTACTCATTGCATTCAACTCAATTGCTATTTAGAAGCCATAGTGTTTAAACTGTCCCTAGACCAGCCTTCACTCTTTCCAGTTTGGCTTACTCAAAGGAGGAATAAGAAAAAAACATATTTTCACTCTCTCCCATTGCTTGTAGAAGCACAACTAGGTTTGAATTATGGCTGGGTCAAATCAGGCATTCTAGTTCTTCAGAAATTTTCTGTGAAACTGGAATGGCGATCGAAATTTCTATCGGAATTCCAACTGAACAAAAATTTTAATCAGAATTCTGACTGAAATTTTTTTGGACATTTTGTGTATGGCAGCTGTCATTTTGCATATGTACAAATCGGACAAATCTCCCCCAACCCAATTGATTCTGTTGAAACAGAATCAGAACATTCGTTTGTTCTGCATTTCGACAGAAAAGATGGAACAACTAGATTAGATGATCAGAAATGGAGTCCAGTCAAAAATCAAATTTCATCCCTAGTTGGAATGGGCCCTTGAGCAGAAGATGGAATGGACCACCTCACTCCCCACTCCTAGTGGCAGGTGCCCAAACTCATTGGCCCCAGTGAAGCTTCACCACTTGTCCCTACTGTAGCTATGCCCTTGCTTGTAGGAAGCACATGACAATCTTTTTGAAGAGAAGAATAAGAGAAAAAAATTCTAGACAGTAGAGGCTCTTTGAGCCTTAACTCCCTGGATTTAGGAGTTGGAAGGAGGGGAGGGAGAGGTGAAGTGCATGCAGGGAGGAAAGGTTGGGGAAAAGGAGATTATATGTTTAGATTCTTCCTTGAGGTGTTGGTAGCAATGCCATAGAAATATATCAACCTAGATGGGGTGGTGAAGACAAAACCAGTTTCCACTGCTGACATCCCTGGACGAGGGAGGTGATGGCATTTCCCCCACTCCACACTAACTTTAATAAATCTGGTCTCTTGTGAATAAAATGTACTACAGCCAAGATTTCCAATCCGCTTGTCAGCCTAGCTGGCTGTACTAAATTCAGGGCACTTATGTAACACCTACAGGGGATAAGGACTCAACTAAATTCTTCCCAACTCAGCGAGCAGATTAACAGTAACAACAAACTCAGTCCTGAGAAATCTGGTGTCTGAAACTTTGCTCGTATTGAATAGGTAGGAAAGGCGGTTTACCCTTCCCCTCTCTCCCCACCCACTCACACATTTAAAAGCATATTTTTCTAGCAGCCACTTTAACTGTATTTAAAAAATAACAAACAGAAACACAGCTTTATATTTATATTTCCTGTTGTTTTGGCTCATCAGAAGGAAGCACATTGAATTGCCGGTGCAATCCTAAATTTGCTTAGCACTGGTGTTAGACACTAGCACCAAAACAACTCCCACAGACATAAGTGGGTCTTGCCTCGGTGGCTGTGGCTAGTGTTGGCTGTAAGCAGTATCAGGGTTGTGGTGTTTTTCATAAAATAAAATGGAAAACACTACACTGAGTTCTCATCAGAGCTGAAATGATCAGGGCTTTTAAAATATGTGAATTGAATTCAAAGATCTGTCTCTTGTAACAAATCTCTGAATTTGAATTCACCCCACTCTGGATGTTTACATGAAATTCAATGTCATTTAATTTAATAGTTTGGTTGTTTAATGAACTCTGAATCTGCTCAATTAGTTTGATTTGACTTTAATTCATTTGTTTACCTTCAAAGTCAAAGAAAACTAAATGAATTAAACAAAGTTGAATCAAATCAATTGAATGAATTTTGGCTTCCTTAAACAAGCAGGTTCTGCAGATGCAACAAAGCTGAATAAATGTGGCACTTCCATTCTACCGTTGAGAGCGACATGAGGAGCCAATCACAAGTTACAAGAACTATCAACTAATGGTGAAATACCACTATCAACTTAATAGTGAAATACCTCATCAGGAAACACCAAATTAATTAACATGGAATGGGGGAGCACCAAACTATTAAATAGCAGCCAGTTAACATATATTGAATACTGAACAATGAGGTAATAAATATCAAGGAATTAATTATTGAATTTGCAAATACTGAACAGTAAATTACAAATACATGAAGAAACCAAGGATTTGCCAATTTATTGTGATATTTGCAAATGTGAAACAATGGCCTTTTTTCCCGGTGGGTGTTTCAGCATGGCGGGTGTAGGTGTGTGTGTGTGCCCATTTACACGGACGCACACACACACACACCCCTCCCCTACCCACACCCATGGAGCATCCTCTGTTCTGTCGGAGGGCTCCGTGGGTGGAGGTGGGTGTGGGTAGGTGAGCGGCGGGTGTTGGTGGGTGTGTGGCAGGAGCGCACATGCACGAACACCTGCCGCCCGTGGTGTTTACACGGGCGCACGAACACCTGCCGCCCGTGGTGTTTACACGGGCGCACACTCACCGCACACTGATCCCCACCCACCCACTGGCGGCCATATACATGGACTGCCCCCCCCCTACTGCACACCCACCTGAACACCGAGCGGTGGAGGGGGGGGGAGCGTCCGTGTAAAAATGGCCAATTTCAAATTTGAATTCAAATGCTCAAATTTATCATATGTTTGATTCATGTCAAATATTTGTTGCAGTTCTGGACATCAACATGTGGATTCTGGCTGCTGAAGTCCTTAGCTATGGGGAAAAATGTGGACCCACAACAATCTCACTGATATTTGTTACAAAATTAAAATGTTTGAAATGTTTACAATTCTTTATTCTGTAGAAAGCTCCTTATTGGGATGCCTACGGAGATGTAAAAATAGCTTGAATAAGTTGCTATTCCCATTAAGGGAGAGATTACCCTTAGCCCAAATAATACCATGTTTATAATTTACAGCATGCTGAAGACAGATGTTTTTTCTACATTTTCTACATTAGACATTAAATGTCTAAAGAAAAAGAATAAAATCATATAATATGAATAAGTAATAAGTGCCTCATTTGAAATAAAAATCAATTGTACATTATTTCCATGCCTGAACTGCTTCAGATTGACCCTTGTCTTCTAGGACAATTTGTATTCTATTTATCGTTTATTAATTATCACTTACATTACTTACAGTGTTCAATATGCTTTACAATTCTTACCTAGTTTGTTTGTTTATTTAAATTTCTCTCCTGCCCATCCCACCGAAAGCAGTCAGGGAAGATTACAATAACATACATTAAAAGAAAAACTGGACCACCAAAACCCGCCTAAACAAAAATGCTTTACCTTTTTTCTGGAAAACGCATTGAACTTTGGTAGACCTGGGAGAAGATAATTTCACTGTTGGGGAGTAGCCACTGAGAATATTTCTGCCTGCACCCTGTTGACTGAAGAGACCATGACTGGACATAGGAGAGAAGGTGGTCCCTAAGGTATGTTTGGCCCAAGCTGCTAGGACTTTGTAGTGTAGATGCTGATGTACTGGTGTAATGTGTTCTCAGGAGTCCACCACTGTCTGGAGACGCTGATGTACTGGTTTAATGTGCTCTCAGGAGTCCACCACTGTCTGGAGATGCTGATGTACTGGTGAATTGTGCTCTCAGGAGTCCACCACTGTCTGGAGGCACTGATGTACTCGTGTAATGTGCTCTCAAGAGTCCACCACTGTCTGGAGGTGCTAATGTACTGGTGTAATGTGCTCTCAGGAGTCCACCACCGTCTGGAGTGCCGCATTCTGCACCAGTCCAAACACTCTTCAAGAGCTCACTTAGAACACATTGCAGTAGTCAAGTCTCGAGGTCCATAAGAAATGATCACAGCTTTCTCCCCAGATGGAAGTGGTGGTGTGCATAGGACATTATTATTCCCTTCTTACAGATGGAGAACTGAGATTTGCCCAAGGAAATCCAGTGGTATTCATGGTTACAATGAGACTTGAACCCTGGTCTCCCAAGTCCAATTACAACACCTTGTCCATTAGGCTTCACTAGCTTCTTGCAGCAGTTGGTGAGGTCGATCCCAGCATGATGCGTGTGCGCAACCTATGCGCACCACCATTACGACAATGTGTGTAAACCATGTGGGATCTGTGTGTGTGCCTTGCACACACTGCATGCAGGTTTTCTGGATCATGTCCATCTTCTTATGTGGCCCACCACTTGCAACTACTGAATTAAGGTGCTCATTCTGAAATGTAATCTCTGTTCATAATTTGAAAATATTGCAATCCAATTAAACAAAGTGACATCCCAATTAAATGACATATATGACATTGGGAAGAATTGTCTCTGGAGTTCTGTTCCATTTAAATGGCTCTCTCGATTACTGGTGTCCCAATTAAGTGGAGCTGACTCTACTACTTAAGTATCTGGCAGCCTATCCAAATATTTTTTCTTACTATATCCTCTATATCTGTCTAAACAATCCACGTTGATAATGTGATCTAGTTTTTTATATCACAATATTATCAGATTAGCAATACTCAGTATTAGAACTGGTTGTGATATTCTGAGCTTTGAAACTTTGACAGATTTTTAAAAATCAGTTTTATTTTTGACGTGGGGAAAAATAGGGCAAATCCTTTTCTAAAATTTCACTTTTTTTGCATAGTTTAATATTTACTGAAACTGCATGATCTAGAGATATCAAAAGTCTCTTTATTTTTGCCAGGCTGACCTGAATGAGACTGGATTGGTAGATGAGGTTGGAGCTACCTGCACTGAACTAGAACTGCTGGATCCCAAAGTATAATAAGATCCAATAACTCTGACAAATTTTAACTCACAAATCAGCATCTGCATCTTCCTTTTCTTGCTGCTGTAGCAGCTACTCTTTAGCTGTGATTAATTTGATTTGGTTGTTCCTTAGGGTTGAATATCATCTTTATAACACATCGCTCCCACTGACATTGGCATATTGTGCTTTGTTGCATAACAGCATCAACTAATATAACATGGCATGGCATGATGTATCTGCCCATTCGTTATACAGCTCGTATGTCTGTGTTTTAATTTTGCCATTAAATGCTGAGAATGCTGAAACTCAAGAATATACATTACTGATGGATTTTTACTGGGCATCTATAATAACAGGAAAATACCTGCATAGTAGTTTTTGAGGTGAACGCTGAAAAGCATAGGGTTAGGATACTGGACAGGGAACCAGGAATACATGGGAGTAATTACAGCAGGGAACACGTCCTCTGCAAATTTTATCTCCTGGAATTCTAGAAATATGAGGGTTCATGTGAGTTAGCATCTCCTGCAAAATTTAACCCTAAATTACTCCCATGCCAGGAAGCATGGGTTTCTATGCCCAGCTTTGTCGTTGGCGTGCTGTATGACCTTGGACAAGTTTATTTCATATTTCTGCAATTTCCTTGCAGCAGAGACTGTCTGTTATTACATGTCTGTGTAACACCTAGCCCAGTGGTTCTCAACCTGTGGTGGATCCACAGAGCACATCCAGGGGGTCTGAAAGAAACAAACTGCTTCTGTTCTGCCTGCCCTGCCTTCTATTCTGCCTGAACCCAACAGGGTCCCGACCTCCATACAAATTTTTTTAGGGGGCCACAAATGAAAAAGGTTTGAGAACCCATGACCTAGCCCATTGAGGTCCTAGTCTCAGTTAGCACCTCTAGATGCTACTGTAATAATACAGTATAACCTCTTCAGTCCAGATCTCCCATCCTCTAATCCTTCTCTTCTCCTTACATCCCCCACTTCTTTCAGGGGACATAAAGCATGCCTGGATTAGTAGAAGTACAGATAGTGCCTATCAGCTGCTCATCACTGTCAGTGTTGAATAGCTGATCAATGCTGAAACCCTTTCTCTATATCAAGACCCCTCTCATATCTGGTCAAATAACTTGTCCCTTGCAGAGAGCAGATATAGGAGGATATTCTGTATTAATAAACATTCATTAACAACAACAGTGAGCGTGCTTCAAGTCAAACTTCAGCTGGAGACACTTAGCATGCCTATTCAGGCTACTGTGGTTAAGGCACCCCAGTTTCATGCGACCTGCGGTGAGCAAGGAAATGTTGTGGTCAGCATCATGTCCAACTGCTTTTGACTTTCCCCAGCAAAATGGATCAAGTACCCATTCACAGGTGGCCAACTGCATGTAGCCACCCAGTGTGAGACCAAGCAGGACTTGAACACGCAGCCTTTAGGAATGTAGTCAAGTGCCGTAACCACTCACTCAACACACCTGTTATCATACTTCCTCCATCCTAATTCTGAAATTAAGACCTGCTTCAAATGTCACAGGAATTTCTCACAGACCTATGGGGTTGTCCTGGGGCTGCCATGTGATGGTGGCTTCCATTATGTCTGAACAGATCTATAGTCATGGCGTTTCTACCATGGATTGCCTCGGGGTTGCCATGTGGAAACCTGTAGGAACTGTCCATGATGTCTGAAAGCATGCGAAACAGACACTGGTGAATAAGGAGACACATTCTCCTAGCCAGTCCACATGGCAATTTGGTCTCAAGCCTGCTGCTCCACCTGCAAATCCAGCGTCCCAGAAGTTCATAGTAAAATGGCTGGTGACCTGTACCAAGATTTTAAAAAGAAGTGATTCAAGATAGCTCAGATTTTAGAGTGCTTGGTGTGACTGCTCAAAGAGAGGTCTGATTATCAGATTGCCTGCTTTTAAAACTCAAGTTTTCTCAAGGGCCTTGATCCAAGCTCCATGCACATGCATGGATTTGACATTGGCTGTGCCTGGCACTGCTGGCACACTGTCACTTCTTGTCCTCCTCAGCAAGATGCAGCGGCACCATTCACCAGTTGGAATGACACCAGACTGCAGCTAGCATCTGCACTGGGGGCACCCTGCACCACCCGGAACAGCACCAGGATTCAGCTAGCACCAGGCATGCAAACACCATCCACCAGCCAGAGCGACACAGGGCTGCCGTTAGCACTGACCCTACACCATGTGCTTTGGCCTCAATCAATGAGGAGCAGCCCTAGAGGAAATGGGGAGGAGCAGGGAACATCTAGACCTTCCCCTCCTCTCTATAAGGGGAAAACAGACATTTCCTCCCTGTCTTGCCAACTGCACAGATCTCCTGCCCTGGCTCATTGCTACTTGCTTCTGATCCCTGATCCTGCATACTGCCCCAGCGCCTGGGTTCTCTCCCTTACCTCTGTATCATGCATTCTACTCCACTTCTGGGTTCCCTCATTGACTTATGCCTTATGCCTCTGCTCCAGTCCCACACTGGCTCCTGGCACCTTCATCCACTCCAGTACGTAAGACCACAGGAATTGCTCATCATGAGATGTCTGTACACCTCCCTCCCTCCTTACCTCAGGCTGCCTCTTGGAACCGATTCTTGAAACCAACCAACCAAGCACAATCTTGACACACCCTCTCTGCTTGGTGAATGAATACCCATCTGCCCTTTGGAACTGAACCCTGCTTACGACTGACCACAAACTTGATATGCCCTCTCTGCTTGGTGAATGCCTATCTGCTTAGAGAATTGCGTCCGCCCCCTCCCCTCATGGGGGTTGGGGTGTGAGGCCCTTTGCCGCGCCCGCCTGGATAAGGGGGCAGGACGGCAAGGGTTAAGCTTTCCCCACTGTAGGAGGCCTCAGAGGATCTCTGCTTGGTGAGTGCTTATCTGCCCTTTGGAACTAAGTCCCATTTATATGACTGATCACAATCCAAACACACACACACTGCTTGGTGAATGCCTATCTGCCTTGAGAACTATCTTTACTGATGCCTGATCACAACCTTGATCCACCCACTCTGTTCGGGCCTACCTGAACTCGGGCTACACCCAGTCACAACGCAGACAGCTTTGGCAAGCCCACAGGTTCAGCCCTGGATGGCAGAGTTGGTGGCTACAGTGCAGTCCTGCAGTCACTGGTCCGGTCTCTACAGGAGAATCCTGCCTTGAGGACCCAACTGGGGGCAATCATCACAAGGGGCATTCAACCCCCCCCCC
>QEPC01006008.1:1085962-1097855 GCA_003113815.1 Sphenodon punctatus
CCCCCCCATTCCCCAGTCTCGCACACCCTCCCCCCCTTCCATCCCAGGCACCCAGCCTCTGCTCCCTGACCTCCTGCACGCGCTTTTACTTACAATTGCGCTAGTGAGCACTACTGTCAGTGGCACCGAGGACGGGGGAGAGCGGGGGCAGGGCACTGCCCTGGCACCCTCAGCCTAGGGCCGCCACTGCTCCAGAGTAGCCCCATTAAAGTCTGTGTATGCGCACGCATGTATGTATACATTTTCTCTCTCACCCCCTCCCTCCCACCCTCTATTTTTTTTCTCTATTCACCTTTTGGCTACAATCCTGTGTGAAAGTCTCCATTCACACTTTGGCTGCAATCTTGAACCCAAGATGCTACAATCTCCTACTGACTTTAATAGGTGAGGATTGTCACCCATAGATATGAATACAGCCGGTTATCTGTCTGCCTGTCTGTCTATGCTGTGTTACTCTCTGCATGGTTCTGTAGCAGTTTAGCACTGGAGAGAGGATCCCCTTTTTCATCCGGCTCTCGGAAGCTAGCTGACAGGCAATTGTGGGGGATCATACTCCATTAGATGATGCGTTCCCGGTGCCTGCTAGTCCCCAGAATGTTACAGTTCTGTGTTGGTGCAGGTATTATTGATGCTGACGTGTGTGCTGCAGTCACATGCGTGTGTTGTTGTGCTGCTTAGTAACACTTAGCAACATCTGCTCTATAATCTAACATTTCTTCCAGTTTTCATATAGTGTCAGGGTTTGGGATTTTTTTTGTTTTTTTTTATACTCTCATGCTCACACCCATAGCAGGCTCATTTGCTTCATTTCAGATGTCAGGCTGTGTCAGTGCCTTCAGCTGAATTACATTATCCCAGGCAGCTGCAAATGGAAATTGGTGGTTCAGTAGGTGGCACTCTTCCCTTTAAGTCAATATTGTACTGATACCCCAGCATGGAAACTAGAACGGTAACCTCAAAAGGAGCTAGGTTGCAGCCTCAAAGCTTGCTACGATTTTAAGGGGATGAATTTCGGGCATCTGCCCATGTGAAATTCCCCTCCTTGACCCATGGCAGCTGCATCATATTGACCTATAGGCTGAAACAGTGTCTGTTGTTTCTCTCTGTCTCCTCTGTGGAAATTCTGGGCATCGGAGGGCTAGGAAACAGAAGGGCTTCACACACACCCATGTCAGAATTTTGCACCCCACTTCCCTTTCCCTGTCTCTGCTAAGAAGCAATTTAGAAGTTGTCTAACACAAAGGGTTTGGGTGCAAAACAGCCTAACAAGGACTTTGAGCCTCAAAAAAGTTGATTTCAGAAAGCTCAGAGAAATGCTCGTTGGGATCCCATGGTTAGATCGTCTAAAGGGGGATAGGTGTCCAAGAAAGCTTGGACTTTTTAACAAAAAGAGATACTGATAGCACAATTGCAAACAATCCCAGTGGGGGAAAAAGTCAAAGAAACGGACGTGGCTGCACAAGAACTTACCAATGAGATAAGAATCAAAAGAGAAACATATTGTTTGGGATTGGGGTGGGTTAGGTTTTGACAGGTGGTTTGGGGGTAGGTTTGCAAGGGGGGTTTTGGTGTGTGAAATTGGAGAGATGGTATTAGGTAGTTGGAGGGGGACTGTGGGTTGCAGGGAGGTGTTGAGGGGTTTGGGGCAACTTCTTTTTAATATGAGTTTTATATATTTTTATTGACTGTAAGCTGCCCTGAGCCTTTAGGAAGGGTGGCATATTAAATTTAAACAAATAAACAAATATAAGGAATGCAATGAGGGAAGTTACCAAGGATGGGTAGTAGAGGTGGGAAGTTCGGATCTCCCGATATCCGAAACTGCCGGTATTTGGCAGTATCGGAGATATCGGATAGATCCGAGAATTCCCCGTACCGGTGCTGTTTCCGGCACCGGATTTTTTTTTTACATTGTGGCCATTGAAATCAATGGCTGCAATGTAAAAAAACCAAACAAAAAGCCAAACCACTTTCCCTCCCCCTCCCAGGCTGCGCGGGTGGAAGGGGGGACACCCCCCACCCACCCTGCCACTGCTCAGCCTGGATTTTTTTTTTAAAACTGGACCACCGGACCTGCGGGCTCCAAGCCGCCGCCGCACCGCCGGCTACCCGGCGGCAGCCAGGGCTATTGTTGAAGGAGGCAGCTCTCCTCGGGGAGCCCTCCCAATGATATCAGGCACTGGCACTCTGGGTTAAACCCCCCGATTGCCTTTTACCTGCGCTGTGGGTGGTGGTGGGGGCAGCAGCGACACGGCGCGGGGCCGGCTTCAGCGCTGGCTTCAGCGCTTCACTAGTTCAGTATATGAGGGGAACGCTGTGGACATAATATATCTTGATATCAGCAAAGTGTTCGACAAAGTTTCACACAAGATCCTCATGACAAGCTTGCAAAGTGCGGGATGGAAGACACATCAATGAAGTGGACTCATGGCTGGTTGAAGAATCATACTCAAAAGAGTGATCATCAATAGCTCATCATCCAATTGGAGGGAGGTATTGAGTGGGGTCCCAGACGGCTCTGTCCTAGGTCTGGTGAGAGTCAGTTTAGCAGGATCACCTATTTCTGGGGCCACTTCCCGGCCGACAGGTGGCTCAGACACAGGCCCCCTATTTTAGCCACTCAGCCACCCTCTTACAACAAGGCGTAGACAGGACCCCCGCCTTGGCTCCTGTACTGAACTCCAAGCCTGCTTGGTTCAGTCCTTGTAGCCCTCAGGGCTAACCCACACTTCGTGGTCCCAGCAGAGAGGCCGAACTGAACTTTCAACCAGGCTCCCAATTGCTCTGGCCACATAAGGGCTGCAGTGGCTCCTTAGCTTACCGCCGCAGCTTGCCTCCGCTGCCACTTGTCTCAGGTTTCTCCTAGGACGCCGGCTTACATCTGGTTCTCTGACTCCTGGGTCACTATCTCACCGCAGGCTGGCTTCTCTAGAGCTCCTCCATGGCTTCCGGGTTAGCGTCCCCAGCTCAGCTGCAGCTGACAGCTCTTTAAACCGGGCTGCGGAAGGAATGTGGGAGATGCCGGGGTGATGAAATAGCAAACAGGGCATTGACGGAGCCTCCTATGAAACAAACATCCCATGCAATGACAGGGAAGGGCAGGGGGCCAGCACCGTAGGGGCACGGAACAACACGGGTTAGCGGCCACTGACAGCCATACAGATGTGGGGTCACACGGCCGTGGAAGAGGGATCAGGAGTCATGTCCACAATGGGGTGCAGTGACACAGACCCCAGGACAACGCATGCAGGAATGGGGCCACCACAGCGGTCAGACACAGATGAGGGGAATACAGGGACCCCACCCTGCCGGGTGTATGTCACATAGAGTCAGGTATGGAAGGGGGGCCCGGTAGCCCCAGTGGCCACACAGTAGCACCACTAGGTGTACAGGGGAAGGACATGGCAAGCAATACGACTAATGGGGTAACATGTCTTGCACAGAAGAGTGACCCGGTCGTGCAAGGGGTGCTGCTGCTGCTGGGAGCGCCGAGAGGAATCAGGAGATGCGGGCCAGGAATCGGCGGAGAAGAGAGGACCTTGGGAGGGAACTGCTGGGGGAAACCAGTAGGTTAGCCAAAGTACACTCTGGAGAACTCACCCTCACCAGGCAGGTGCAAATAGGGGAGGGGGGGAGGGACTGGGAACAGTTGACAGCAATGCTCACCCAGTCCTGCACTGAACACCCGTGGGACAGGCGCCAGGCTGCCACCCTCTTCTGTGAGCAGCACCTCGACCAAGTCGAGAGGGAGAGGGCCCGTGGCACACTGGAGGGAACAGCTGCATGGGCCTTTGACCTCATAGGGAAGGCATAGATCCCAGCGTGACATGAGCCCTCCTGGTGCAGAAGGAAGGATGGCATCCGACATGCACCATCGCGCCCTTCCACCGGTGCAGGTGCCCCCTCCCCAGCCCTTCAGCCAACACTGGTTTTCCCAGCAGCACCCCTTCCCCGGCCTGGTCCACAGGGTCCCCCTCCCACACAGCCCCCCAACAACTACCAGGGGGCCAGCCCTTCCAGCCTGCACCCCTCCCGGTTCCTCATCTGCTGCCACCTAGACCCCTCCTCTGGGGACCACGGCCTCCACAGAACATCCCGGCACCCCCAGCGAACCAACNAGAGGGAGAGGGCCCGTGGCACACTGGAGGGAACACTGGTTTTCCCAGCAGCACCCCTTCCCTGGCCTGGTCCACAGGGTTCCCCCCCACGTAGCCCCCCAACAATAACCAGGGTGGCTGCCCTTCCAGCCTGCACCCCTCCCGGTTTCTTGTCTGCTGCCTCCGAGACCCCTCCTCTGCGGACCATGGCCTTCACAGAACATCCCAGCACCCCCAGCGACCCAACCACCTATGCCGCCACCCCACGAGCTCAGGTAAGCCGGATTACAAGGTGTGCTCCAACCGGGGGGTGGGGGGGTGGGGGAACAGCAGGACCAAAACATACACAGGAAAGGGTGGAGGGCTAGCAGCATGAGGATGCTAGGAACACAGGGAGTACTACACTGAGGGCACTGGATCGGGGGGGCATGGCGGGGAACAGCGTGAAGTTTATGTTTGCTTATCTATCGCAAGAGCCAAGACCAGACTCAGCAGTGGAGCTGCCGGTGGAAGAAGGAGAGCCCGGTGGACAGTGGTAGCAAAGGGCCGCAGGGAAGCAAGTCCCGGTGGTGCGCCAAAGCGGGGACAGGGATGACCCCGAAAGAAATAATTCCCACCTCATGTAAATACCCCATAAATAAAACATTTGCAACAGTACCTGTCTGTCGATCGGTATGTTCAGGGGACTGCATGTGCTGAGAGGGGATCTGTAGCAGACAAAAGGGGTCAGGCCAGACGTCATACTGGTGTAGGACAGATACTGCTCAAGCCGGTCAGGAGGTGATGGGGGAAACTCACCACCAAAGGTGGCAGGACAGAGGCCTGCACATGGATACCACTGTAGCATAGCAATGGGTACCTGAGACAAAGAGGTCACGTTCAGCGATATGGGTTACCCATGCCATAGCATGGTGGTTGTATGGGGCCTCGCTTTACGGGAATCCATTCAATGAATATGGGGCACCTCCTAGTAAACATGATCATGGACAGGTGATCGGTCAAGTCGGCACATAGCTGGTTTTATTGGCAAAGGGCACACAGGCAGTGGAGGGGGGGGGGGCGTGCAGAGGCACGGGTTAGTTGCCAGCCACCTGGGTCACAATGCGCCTACGCAGTGCGTCCCTGTTCTCTGAAATGTGTCTAAATAATGCCCCACCCTGTACATGCTGCTACAGGGGCACAGGGCTTGTTCTCAGCACCGGTGGGGGGTTATCAAGGGCAGCTCTGCCGGTCTCGCAAATGTTGTGGAGAACGCAGGCCACCAGGACAAGGATGGGGTTCTGCTGCAGATCGAACTGGCTCCTGTTCATCAGAAGGCACCAGTGCATCTCCAGCTGGCCAAATGTCCGCTCCATCAAGCTCCGAGAGGATGAGAGGTGCTCATTGAAGAGCCTGCAATGAGGGATGCGAGCCACGGGATAGGCCCTCATAAGCCATGGGCTCAGCAGGTAGGCAGGGTCCCCTATCACCACCAGAGCCATGGAAAAACCCTCTATCACCCGGAACAGGTTGAGGGCTATCTCACCATCAAACATTCGGGCGTAGAAGGATGATGAGCGCAGAATAAACGCATCATGGCTCCTCCAAGACTGGCCAGTGTACACGTCGGTAAATAGGCAGCTTTAATCCACAACGGCCTGCAGATTTACGGAGAACGCCTGCTTCCTATTTAGATAATCTGACTCTGCATGGGGCCCCCGGATGATAGGGATGTGGGTGCTGTCTATCACACTGATACAATGGGGGAAGCCCATGTCCTCAAAGCCACGAATCACAACCTCAGGATCTCGGAGCTGGATGACCCGCTCTAGTAGCAGTTTAACAATCAGGTCACACATGTCGTGGAGCACCCTGTTCATGGTAGCAGTCCCCACTCCGAACTGCTCCCCAATGCTCTGGCATGAATCAGGGGTGGCCAGCCTCCACACCGCCATGGCCAATCGCATCCCTGGGGGCAGCAAATACCTCATATTGGTAGCATTCCTCCGGAGATGAGGGTTGAGGATCTCACTGAGCCGGGTCAACAGGGAGCGGTTCATGCAGAAGTGGTCCGTCCATTCCTCGTCAGTCCAGGTAGCCAGCATGTTTTCCCACCATTCATTGGTGCATGAACGCATCCAATTCAGCCGCCGCATTGGAACTGACACACGATGGCTGTAAAGGTTGAGGGGCCACCTGGATAGGACGAACCGGATGTGCTGGGACACTGCTGTTCCAAACATGGCATGTTGCTGAGCCACAATCCTCTGTGCCCATTGCAACGATGAAGCTTGACGCATGTTGGCTGCTCTCTTGCACCGTGTCCCATGGTTATAGAAGCGGGGGACTGGGAGGAGTAGCTCGGTCCATTGCTGGAACACCTGGGCCAAGATCACGAGGCATGTGCCCAGGACTGCTATCAGGACGGCTCTCTCCTCTGGAACCTCATCAGCAGGCAGCATGGTACCACCAACAAGCACACTGTGAGCTCTCACCACCACAACCTCTGATGGATCACCACGCAGCTGCCCAACAAGTCATCAAGTGAACTGGTGGCCTACCCCAATCCCTGCAACGCTGTGCTCAGGCCCGCTCACGCACCCGCCCAATCTATGCCGTGTCTAATATCCAACCATTCAGTTGAAGCTTGGGACCCAACACTCCAGCCCTGTGCACCCGACACACCCACACTGTGCTTCACCTGTCCCTCAACAGCTCTCCCCATGTACTAGGGGGGTGCTGGCACAGGCACACTGCCACGTACCCTGGTGTCCCTCTCGCTCATCACTGGCACCCTCTAATCGACTGCACCACTACTCTAATTGCTTCACTCCCTTTCCACATCACTGCTCACACACCACACCTCTTCCACCTCTCACTACACGCCATGCCCTTGCAGTGGAACCGGGCCCCACGCGTAGGTAGGTGAACAATGCTAGGTGCCCTGCGATTGGTACAATACCTTCGGTGTGTTCCGCTCACCGGGTCAATATCTCCTCTCACCAGGTCTATCGGACATCCCCCCACCTGCGCTTTCCGCCGGTACGGCAGGGGGCTCAGGGCACAGTGGGGCGACACCGTGGTATTGGGCAATCTGGCCTTCCCCCCCCATGCCTGTAACTCACCACCATGCACTCGGTGTGAGAGATGCATCAGCACCATCCCTGTATCTGTAGCAGCTGTTGATGGCTGTGGAATCCTGCAGCTGTGCACACTACTGATATATGCTTGATCCTCTGCCTCATAAGCTCACCGCTGCAACCAGCTGTGGCCTTGCCCTCCTGTCATCACTTGTGCTGGAATGTGTCCACCCTGTGTGTGAGTTAGGGTTTCCCAGGGCCTCGCAGCCTGCCCACTATCAGCTTTGCAAGGTCACCCTTCAGCTAGTGGTGCGCTGTTGCTCACACAGTGATCATTCCCTGCTGCTCTTGTGGACCACTGTTGCTCTCCACCACCCAGTCATTGGGCAGGCCATGGCATGGTGTGGAATGGGCCCCGAGGCAGATGGATGTGCCAGGGAGAAGTGGTCGGCATATGCCAACATGCTTCTGGAAACGCTTTGGCAGAGCCGTGATGTCCAGCTGCTGTTGAGCGACCCCTTCTCTGTGGCCGATGGATTCAGTCTCCTGTCATGTTACATGTGGGTGATGGGCCATCCATTTGGGGGCCCGGATTGCCAGAGGCATGCCAGGGAACCTGGCTTCACCCTCATCCATCAACTTTGTTGGGGGCACCCAGCCGTCGTTGTGGTGCCGTGGGATGCACAGGAGGTCATGGCTGTTTGCCTGGTGGCTGCTCACAATGACTTTGGCCTGGCCCTCCAGGCCGGGGGTCCCCCTGTTGCTACTGATGCTGCCAGTATCCTACTGCATGCCTGTGGCATAGTGCAACCGTGATCTGTATTCCTGGACCTTCTTGGGGAGCTGGGCTTGCTGCCCCCTGATGTTGGTGGCACCGTACTGACCAGGACGCCTATTGCATTGGAGATGGGTGCCCTGCGAGCAGTGCTGGACCGATCAGATGTCAGAGCTGCAGCTGCCATGGAGAACCACCTTCTGCCCCGCTTCATGGTGGATGCCCATATGGGTTTCCGGGGATTCCGCAGGGGCCTCTTCACCTGGGAGGGTTTTGTACAGGGGCCGATGTTTACCAAGCACCCTCTGGCTGCTCCCTGATCTGGCTATCCCATCCTCCCACTCCGTGGATCCGTGTTCCCTGTGACTGGGCAGTGCCTGGCCCCTGTGGCCCCTCCCCCCTTGCTAATAAAGACCATGGGTTGCTTTGATACTACTGCTGTGCTTGTGTGTCTGTACTGTTCTGGGCTCCCCTCACAGGGCTTTGTCCATCTCCATGTGTGTGGTTGTGTGGTTTGGATCCTGGGGCGCGATTATACAGATGCTCCTGCGGTTACTGGCCACATACTATTACTGCTTATTGGAGCATGCCCTCAGTACCACAGTTGAGGTGCCGTGTGTCGGTGTGCTACGGGTCACGGGTGTTACCCCAGTGTACACGGCTGTGGGTTGTGATTGGTTCAGTGGCTGGGTCCAGGGGGTTTGTGTTAGGGATCACCGGGGTCATGAGAAAGCAACCTGTGATGTATCACTAGGTCCCCTGCGGGCTTCCTCCTGGATCAGGTGTTTGGCCTGTTTGGTGGTGGGGACCCAGTGTGTCCTGATGAGTGCACACTCCTTGCTCTGTCTGTTCTCTCCTGGTGGTGGTTAGCCCTGTGAGGGGTCCCCTGGCTCTGTGTACCTCCCTGAAGTTCCCTGGGGTGTGGTTACCACCCACAGCGGGCACGTGGCTGGCCTGTCGTGCTTGCGTTTCCTGTGCCATGTCTTTGATGGAGTTGGTCCATGGCATCACTCTCCATTGTGCAACTGTGCATGGTACAGTGCTGGGTGTTGGCCCCCACCCCTCCCTGCTGACTTTCCTTGCTCTGCAGGGCTTTGCACATGCTTCCCTCCGTGTCCTGCAATCTTTTCCCCTTGGTCTTGCTCCTCGCTGGTCCCGCCCCAGCTAATGCTGCTCCTAGCGCTCGCTGTTGGTTCCCCTGATCTGCACTGTTGGTGATGGATGGGCGACGAGAATGACAGGCTGCTAATCGTGAGTCCGGCCTGTTTCTGGCCCACCTGTTGCCCATCCATGTTCCCACTGGATCCCCGCCGGTGGGGGGATAGCATGGGTGACCCAGCGGGTATAGATTGGGGTGTGTGTGCGCTGTGTGATGGTTGTCCCCTATGGTTCCTTGTTCCCATTCCCCTTCTCCCTTCTAGATACTTTGGTTGTCTTTGTGACGGTGCTGCGCTTGAGGCAGATGGTTGGGCAGCTCCAACGTGCAGCCTCTGAGCTGGGGCATGGGTCTATGAGGAGATCAGTGAGTTTACCGCGTGTGTATGGGGCCCTCCCCCCTCATGCCTGTGTGGGGTGCTTCGTTATTGGGGCCCGTAGACTGTCCTACTGGCACGCTCCCTCTCCCTCTCGCCCTTAGTGCAGGTGATAATAGCTGAGCAGACCAGAGAGCAGGAGGAGGTGCTCCAGCTACTCCTGCACCTCCTTCAGCAAGTGCACCAGCTTGACCGAGCCCAGGCGGATCGCTTGAGCCGGGTACGGGATTGGTGTCCCTATTGAGGGGGGAGATCCTCCCCACCATACCTCTTGGTGACAGCTCCCCTGCTCTGCTTTCTATGCCTGTAGCTCCGTGTTTCCTTTGTATTAAAGTATGTTTGCTCCCTTCTCCGGGTGTGTGTTTTCTCCTTCCCTGTGTGCTGGTCCATTGTGTGGGCACCTTCTGGTGGTTGTGCCATGGTTGTCTGGTTGGAACTGGATATCTTGATCGCTGCCCCCCCCCCCCCCAGTGGTTGTGCTGCAGCTTTGATGGGTCCCTTGGGGTTGACCCTTGGTTCCCTTTCCTGTGAGTTGTGGCCTCTCGGATGCATGTATTGGCTTCCGTTTGGCCCCCTCTGGCCCTGTCATCCTGCCCCCCCTTCCCTGTGGTGCCTTGGACCGGGGGGCCATCCCCTTGTCTGTTGTCCTTGTCCTTTCCCCCCTCCCTGCTTTGGTGTTGGTCTCTCCCATCAGCCATGCGCATCCGTGGTTGGTGTTTGGTGAGCAGCTGCTGCTTCGCGGCCGGTTGGTGTGTTCTGCGGTTCCCTCCACCCCTGGCTGTGGTGTGTGCTACCGTGCCTGCCGCTGTGACCCCATCTGTCCCATTCCTGGCTCATTGTATCAGGGGCCTTGGGTTTCTGTGTGCGGGGACTTTGCCGGGGGGTGGGGGGTTGTGTTGCGGTCCCCTGCTGCTTTGGGACTTGCCTGTTCCAACCTGGTGGCCTTTCCTGCTCCTGCCCCCTCCCCCCATTTGGGTCCCCCCTGCCTCCTTGGGAATGCTGCCATTCCATGTGCTTGTGCGCAGTTGTGTGTGGGCGGGTCCTGGCTTGTGGGGGGGTCTGTGGTGCCCGGCTGTCTGGCCTCTGTTTCGGGACTGCTACTTTGTATCTCCCATCATCCCTGCTCCCTCTAACTCCACCTGCATGGGGTGTTGCAGTTTAGGGGTGATGGTGTGTGCTGCAGCTTCATTTGCCCTCTGTCGGCCATGTTGTCTCATCACTGTGCTGGGCGGGGTTTCCCCTCCGTTCGGTGTATTGGCTGTCTGTGTAAACATCTTGGGTGTTTGCTCGGTGTTTCCCGGGGTGGGTGTTTGCCCGCTGGGTGTGTGTCAGCCCCTCCCCTTCCGTCCCACAACCCCTATGGCGCTGTCCGTGTAAACGTCTCCCGGCTCGGTGCTGCTGGTTATTTGGTGGGTGTGCTCACCCACCCATCTCCACCCACCGGGCCTATATTTCCAACTGGCTGATTTTTTATTTATTTTTTTTTGCTTGTCAAAATCGGAGTTCTTTATTTATTTTTGAGGTAAGGGATTTTATTTTTCATTTTAGTTTTAACTTTCCTGCATTATTTCTGTCAGACAGTGAACCAATTCTTCACAAATAGGTTTCTTTTCATTGTTATGCTATCTCTCCTCACGTGTACAACGTAACTGAAATCAGCATTACTATAACGCCACACGTCTCAGCTGATGTAGTATTATTTATTGATTGATTTAGATTTCTATCCTGCCCTTCCCTTTAAAAAGGCTCAGGGTGGTTTGATCCAAAGGTTTAATTGACAATTAAATGAACGAAGTACAGAAAAGAAAGGAAGATAGAAATCAGATGGAAATTTGATTTGGACGAGAGGCAACATGGCCTCATGCATAGAGTCTATCTCAGCTTAGGAGTTGTGATGAGAACTACAATGAACAACACTTTGTGGCTCAAAGGGAAGTGGGAATCCCAAACTTTTCTATGGCTGAAAACATAAAGGCCACAATCTGCAAACCACTTAATCTGGAGTAACCCTGTAGGCTTCAATGGGGTTATTCTTGAGTAAGTGGTTTGTTGATTGTCCCCTAATTGATTAATTGGTCTGATTAATGAGTTAATGATCACAGGCTTACACCAAAATAAAAAAGCATGTAAAATGTTGAAGAATATTCCACAACGGCCTCCCCCCCGCTGGACGGGAAGCGTGAGCGGCCAATGCGGCCGCTCCCAACACCGCATTCGGGGTGAATGGCTTCCACCACTGGCAGGGGTAAGTGAACAGACGGGACATTTCGTTCACCCCTGCCGTGGTGGCCATTTACCACACTTCTGGACCTGCTCGTGTTCTCGGGTCCAGAAGTGTGGCGAATGCAAACGCGGCCCGCGTTTGACTGTGGTGAACATCTGGCGGGTAGCAAACAGACGTGCACCACAGTCAAACGCGGACCGCGTTTG
>QEPC01006008.1:1105212-1138629 GCA_003113815.1 Sphenodon punctatus
GGCGTCAGAGACACTCTCGGCCTTCCGGGGAAACCCGGAAGTTCCCCGGAAGGCCTAGAGCGTCTCTGACGCCGACAGCCACAGCCAGCGCTGAGGCCGCCGGACCGCCCGCTGCCGCCGCCCCCGGAGCTCCGCAAAGGTAAAGCACTCAACTTTAGTAGGGGTGATCCCTGGGGGTTTGGGGGGGGGGTTAAACAGCCCCCCCCGGGATCGGGTCTATACTTACCGGCGGCTGCGGGGACGCCGCGGCCGCTGGTGCTGGGGGGTGGGCTCTTTTTTTTAACAAAAATCCAGGCTGGGCAGGGTGGGTGGGGGGTGTCCCCCCTTCCACCCGCGCAGCCTGGACTCGGGGAGTTGTTTTTTTTTTTTTACTTTTTTGGTGGGGCTTTGCTTACATTGCAGCCATTCATTTAAATGGCTGCAATGTAAAAAAATCCGGTACCCGGAATCCGGTACCGGACCGGATTTACCGGGTTGAATCCGATAATGCTGGTACGCCCAGTACCGGCATTATCGGATTCCGGATTTGCCGGTATTCCCACCCCTACTAAATGTGTCTTGTTTAACTGGGCCACTGAAATGGTTAAAGCCTTTAAAAATACTACGACTACTACTACTTATAATTTCTATAGCACTACCAGTCATACACAGCCCTGTACAGATACGCATAACAACAAGAATGGCTCTTGCTACAAGGAGCTTACAATCTAGTTAAGACACAGACAGTTAAAAACAAGGAGCATTGTATGAATAATGAACGATAGGATGCAGTTTATTCAGTAATTAATTTATTCCAACTAAGATATTTTATTTAAAATCTAGAAGGCTATGATACGTATATAGCCTGAGCTTGTGAATTAAAGATGACCTCAAAGAGGTGAGCCTTTAGGCAGACTTTGAATATGGACAGGGCTTGATGCAGTGCCTCAGGAAGATTGTTCCAGGCATACAGTGCAGTGAGGTGAAAGGCATGGAGATGGGAGTTGGCGATGGAGGAAAAAGGTGCAAGTAAGAGCATCTTACCCAATGAATGGAGGTCACGAGAAGGGATGAAAGTTTAAGTGCCAAAGTTTAAGGGCACATTCACACCTGTTGGTCTGGTCCGGTCTGCGCAGATTTTGGCTCCGGGAGAGAATCCGGAAGCCAAAACATGTGCGGGGTTTGTCCGGTGTGAAAGCCTCTCTGCGTGGTTTTGTCAGCCAGCAATTACCCGGAAAAGTACAGAGCTGGATTTCCCTGCAGGGAAACCCCATACCTTGTTTTGGCTTCTACATTCTCTCCCAAAGCCAAAATCTGCACGGATCGGACTGGACCGGCAGGTGTGAATGTGGTCTAAGTGTTACATTATTATTTTTCTTTAGAATGTAACAAATGTTCATCTTAAAATAGACTGACTGAAGAGTTAGATGGTTCAGTAGGAGCCCTGCAAGAAACAGGTTACAATAGTCTAAGTGGGAGGGATAAGGGTTTTGGTAGTGTGTTCAGAAAGGAAAGGAGGGAGTTCGAAAATGCTATAAAGAAAGAAACAAGACGTTTTGGCAGTGTTGTGGATGTAAGCAAAGAAGAAGAAAGAGGAATCAAAGATGACCCCAAGGTAGCAGGCTGAGGGGATGGGAAGGATGACAGTGTTCTCTACAGAGATAGAGGGTGAAGGGAGGGGAGAAGTGGGTTTAGGAGGAAAGATAAGAACTTACATCTTGGTCATATTAAGTTTAAGGTGGTAGTGAGACATCCAGGCAGCAATGTCAGACAGGCAAGCTAAGATTTGGGACTGGATTCTGGGTGAGAGTTCTGGTGCAGAGAGGTAGAGATCTGCAAATCATCAGCATAAAGATGGTATTGGAAGCCTTGAGAGGAGATCAGATTACCAAGGGAACAGGTGTAGAGGGAGAAGAGAAGAGAGCCCAGGACAGGTCCCTGGGGTACACCAACTGATAGGATCCACCAAAGGATTTATTTTCTTTCTTTCTTTCTTAGCATTTTTATGCCGCCCCCTCATACCCACCGCATCTCGGGGCGGCTAACAATACAGTAAAATAATAAAATACATTAAAAACCAACATCACTTGTGGCCTGACCACTGAGAACGTCCTCTCTATGGTGGCCCCCCGCCTTACACGTGGGACCTCCAGATAGGTACCCCCAGTGGATCGGAGGGTCCGTCCTGAGTCACGGAAGGCAAGGAGGTCCCTGATATAAGAGGGGCCAAGACCGTATAAGGCTTTGTATACCAATACTAGCACCTTGAACTTGGCTCGGTATGCTATAGGCAGCCAGTAGAGAGAACGGAGCACTGGTGTAATGTGCTTACAGCGACCTGTCCCCGTAAGGAGATGGGCCGCCGCATTCTGCACCAGCTGCAGCCTTCAAACCAGTATCAAGGGAAGCCCCACGTAGAGCGCGTTGCAGTAGTCAAGCCTCGAGGTAATGAAGGCATGGATGAGAGTGGCCAGGTCGGGTCTGGAGATGTATGGGCGCAGCCTCCGCACCAGATACAGCTGGCGGAAGGGGCTTTAGCCACCAAATGCGCAACGGGAGAAGTGAAAGGAGAACCCAAGATAGGACGGAGCCCCAGAATCCAAAGGAAGACAGAATGTCAAGGAGAAGATGGTGGTCAACCGTGTCAAAAGCAGCAGATAGGTCAAGGAGAATGAGAACAGAGTAATGGCCCCTGGCCTTGGCCATGAAGAGGTTATTGGAGACTTTGACAAGGATTGTTTCCATGGAGTGAAGAGGACAGAAGCCGGATCTGAGAGGATCAAGACTGGCCTGAGTCGCAGGAAAGTCAAGGCAGCTGACCTGAAGGCATGCTCAAGTAGCTTGGAGGCAAAGGGAAAGAGGGAGACGGGGCGACGATAGCTAGCAGGGCAAGCAGAGTTGAGTGAAGGTTTTTTGAGGAGTGTTGTGACCACAGCATGTTTGAAGGTGGCAGGGAAGGTTGCAGTGGTAAGTGATAGATTGAGGATGTGACTGATGGAGGGGATGACTGCAGAGGAGATGGAATTGAGGAGGTGGATGGGGATTGGTTTAGAGGAACAAGTGCTAAGTTTGGAGGAGGAAAGAAGGGGAGCAATTTCCTCTTCTGTTGCCTTCTGTCACTGATCTACTTGTAATTTCAACTGTCTGCTTAATAAAAATCAGCTTCATTTCCCCTTCCTAATAAAGTATTCTTAAAATGGAAGGAAAGGAAAATGTTTTGCTAAAATGTTCATTATTTTTTGTGTCAAGCCAATAAAGACGGAACTTTTTTCTTGATTCATCACTTTTTTTAACTGGTGAGAAATACAAAATGTAATACCTTTAAGAATATAAAATGAGATTCAAATAGAAATGGTTGTATCCTGCAATCACCCTGTATGCGCTCCTCCCAGACATGTCGCTTTTATTAAACAGAACCCACTTTTATTAATAACTTACTGTTGGGAAGTCTCCTTCAAGAAGAGAAACTGTCTCCATGCATAACACACTTATATGCAGCCTTTGCGCACTGGCGTGACGATGGACACGTTATCAGTGCCAGCCCACGTAAAGGTTTCTGGAACCCAACTTGGGAAAAGCCATTTGACCAACATTGCAATAGCTTTTTAAAACAGTTTCTGAGCACATTTATTGCTTGCAGTTAAAATAAAATCAGTGCCATGCAATTTTATTCAAGTCAGGAAGAAACTAATTGTCCTTCTGCCAAAGTTTAAGTGCTACATTATTTTTTTTCTTTAGAATTTAACAAATGTTCATCTTAAAATAGACTGACAATGGGTCAAGCTGCTCCACTTTAACAATTATGAACCTAAAACGTGTTGGAGCTAGAACTGACTCTTCTCAGATTAATCTGTGTTCCTGCTCCTGAACTTAACAAACCTTATTAACAGAGTTGACAGTATCTCTTCTGTATGCTTTAAGAATGATAGTAATCATAGTACCCTAAGATCAGAGCTGGCCATAGAATCTGTGGGGCCCAGGGCACAAATAAAATGTAGGGCCCTATGGGTGGTTATGTTTTGTGGCCTGCTGAGAGGGAGAAGGGGATCTGTACGTTGCCTGGGTGAAAGAGGGGTCATTGTGGAGGCCCTGGAAATGGAGTAAATAGCAGCGCCTAAGGGCAATTATCCCAGTTTACCCAGCAGAAAGGCCAGTCCTGCCTAAGATGTCTGGAGAAGATAACTGCACCAGAATAACACCCTTCTTTCAGATCCATTTGGCCAGTTTAGTCCAGTCACCCTATTCAAATATTTTAAAGAACTGCCACTTGCTTTTATATCTTCATAGTTTGTGAATTGCATCAAATATAAATATTCTAGTCCAAACTGTGATACTCATACTCATGATGAATAGGACATTATTCCACTAAATCCCATACAGTTAAAAGATGAAATCCTGCCTTCATTGCAATTCATATGCCATTGACTTCAAAGTTTCACCCAATGAAATTTCTTGCGGTAGTAAGATGCTCCTCAGTATGAAAAAAAAATATCCATCTTCTCTAGTTATTAATCCATCTTGTATTATTAATCCACATCCTATTATCTATCTATATCATGTTAAGTGTTTTTAAGGAAAATACTTGTGTTAGGTAAATACAGAAAGGTATCGGGAGCCAGACAGATCAAGAAACACAGAGCTATATTTAATTTAAGTTTTGGTGGTCGACATGATGCCTCAATATTTTTTCATAAGGAAAACACTTCTGTTCTTTAGTGGCAAATAGTAAGTTCAGAAAGGGATTTAAAACTTAGCATGTAAGAAATATAGAGCAATATCAGCTATATCTAATTTAAGACTCTGGTGCTCACCTTAAGGCTTAATATTCCACCCATCCCTATATGAAACTTAATGTTGAGGAGAAAACACAACACAAAGCATTTTGATTGCATTGTATTATTTAAAACAATTGCCAAAGTCAATCTAGAAGTAAATGGTTACTAATCTTTTCCCCACTCCTTTTCTTTGCAACAATTCCTAAACAGTGCTAGGAAATTAGAGCAATTTTGATATTAAAATGATTACTGCCATTTTTGTAATAAACTGATGCGATTTTAGAAGTCTGTCCCTGATATCTTTCATGATTTAGACATCACACAAGCTATAATTGTGCTATTAAAGGAAAGAGAGCTAATCTTTTTGCATTTGAAGTAAGCCCTCATCATCAGACCTGACAATGCCAGACAGATCAAAAAAGAGTGAAAAAGAGCATTTAAGGAAATTAGTACAAGTGTCAGTTAAAAGGTAAAAATTAATGCACTTATTATTGAAAAATGGTTGAAACCTAGGTTCTTTTCATTTCTTTGATATTACTAAAGCATAAAACATTCAATTAACTTTCCATTGTGTTGGTGGGGGAAGAGAGGGAGGGAAGGCAGAGCATTGTCAGTGAAGTGTTTGTTAGGTGTGTAGGTGGCATATAAGGCAAAAAGAATTTTAAAAAATGAGATCTGAGCAGAGGGTACAGCAAAGGTTTTAACTTGCAGACCACAAACCCAGTCAACTCCTTTAGTCTCTTCTAGGACAGAATTTTGGCAAGTACATTGCTTTACTTAACAATACAGCACTGTACTCTTGAGAAGGTAGCTGAATTCCTTTAATCATTACCCAGGAGTTTTTCCTTTACTGTTTATTATTGTTTATATTGCTGGAACAGGCATGATCACACATCCATTTTCTAATTTAAAATTAATGTGAATCAGTTGCTAATATTTTGGATGGCCGAGTAATAGTATTTGGTAATATAACTGAAACAGATAAATTTCATTCATACTTACCCTTACTCATAAATATGAAATCCTATGCGTGAACCCTTCAATTTCTTCGAAAGCTGTTAGCAAGAGAAAAACTGATTTAGGGCGTTTTAAAATATGCCCTCGATTTACTACACTTTTACATTGGCAAGGGAAAAGCTGTACATAACTTGCAGTAACAAAGAAGTATCCCGATCCTTGGTGCAGCGTAAAACGGAGGAGAGGGCTGTTTCTTTTTCACAAGAGGTCTGGAACACTGGAAAATAAAGAGAGGCAAAAAGCTTAAAACCTCAAGTTTAAATTGGGAAGTCATACAAACAAATTCAGATGGATTGTTAACATGATTTAACATGTTGGGTGTAAGGTCTTCACTTTTACTTTTCCAGTAAAGAGACTGCATTTCATCTAAGATTTAATAATATTAAGATCGTGCTGCAATGTTCAAATTGGTTTAATTAAAAAAGTATTTTGCTAATTGGCATAAAATATTGGCGTGATTATTTTTCCATATATTTACGGTTTTGCTATAAGGGAACAGCTGCTAAATATTTTCTTACACACTGATTCCACTTAATCAACATTCTTCTCCTTAAAGCAGGCGACAAAAGTTAGAAATTGTGCTGTACAAATGGGCTACTTAGAAACATCAACCTGATGGCAAAGTAATGCACCTTCGGGTGCTAATAATCAGCTCTGCCCCCCAAATGCCGCTGCTAAGGTAGGAGATAAATCTTAAATGAAAAATCCTTTGCAATATTTGTGTGACTCCCAAGCCAAATGCATACTGGCACTTAAGGAAAATATCACCCGCTTTACCATCCAGACTTACTGTTGTTGTGATTATTATTCCTTTTAATATGCATATGATGGAAGTTAATGCCGTACTGACAGATTTAAAGCTTGCTAAATGTGCTGAATCAAACTAGGAAGGTAAAAGCAGCCATTACCATAAGACCTAAAAGAGAGATACTAATCAATTGGGTTTATTATTCCCCTTCCCTGTCCATATGGTTTTGAACAGTTCTTTCTGTTTGTTTGTAAGCATTATTAAAATGCAAAGCCCAGACAAAAGAGGGGGGAAAAAAGGACTTGACCCTCAGATATTGATTACATGGAAATAGGATGGAAAGATTTTTAAATGTGATCCTAAAAGAGGCACAAAGCAGGTTTAGGTAAAAGCAAGCCAGAGCTTTATGTTTTGTAAAACCATAATCTTTCAAAGTAAATGGTGGAGAGATTGATTATCAGACCATGAATTAGCACTAGAGGCGACCCACAGAATCCAGTCAAGAGCTCGGAATTTATTTTGCAGATCTGTGTCCCCTGTTGTCTAGAGGAAGTGGTTCTCAACTTCCCAAGGGTTTGTCTGCATAACCCCATTTCGGGACTGAAGTATAATCTTATGGTTCCAAGCAGCAACATAAACATGAAGAGTATATTACATATCAATAGGGATTATTTATTATTATTATTATTAAGATTTATACCTTCCTCTATTCCAAAATTGAATTGGAGCAGCTTTCAATAGTAAAAAAAAATACTAACAATATAAATACATATCAATACATATAAAACAAAATCCACCCCCTCGCCATGCTCACCCAAACCCCTCCTCTGTCTCTCACCCAGAGGAGTCCCCAACCCCCAGGCCATGCCCCACTCTCTTATGGAGAAGCTATGGCTAAACTAGCAGAACTTCCCACCTCACTCCCACCAACACCCCCATCTCTCACCAAGGGAAGAGAGCCTAGCCTCCCACCCAGGCCTCAGCCTCCCTCTAAACCCTCACAAAATCAAAACTCCCTGCTTCCCCCCAGTGGGGGACAGCCCCACCCCATATTCTCCGCACAAACATTACAAGTATGTTTTTGAAAAAAAGTAAACTATGCCAGCCCCCAGCCTTCTCACCACCAAACGATCAGTAGCCTGACCATCTGCAGAAGATGTGGTCCCACTTAGGGTTCTAACCCACAATTTGGGAACATCTGGTCTAAGGGCTCAATCTTGTGCAGTACTGATTGCGTGCTGTATGTACTTGAGCACCCTCAACTCTTGAACACAGGGGAAGATAAGGGATCTCAGTCTTTTGCAACCTCAAGTTCTACATTTGTTGAGAGGCTCTGCACTAGCTTAAAGAGTCAGCTGCCAAGCCTTCCCTACAGCTGTGCTGATTAAATGGAGCCATGGAGGAGACGGTTGAGTCTTCCATGTCTACTAGGAGAGCAAAAAATAGATAGATGAAAAGGGATGGGTAATAGGGACTAATCTTGACTTGAACCACGCTTAGGCATTTGTTGTGGTGAGAAGTAGACAGCTGGATTTCCTTAGGGTCAAGAAACTGACCTATCATCCCCATATGAAAATTATTTTACTTTGATGCTTTGGCTAACTCTGCTGCCTCTCACTCTCAGCCCTTTTCACCCCCCACCCCTCCCCCGCATACAGGTGGGTGGATGAGTGGCTTCCGTTTGAAAGTCGCAGCAGGTGCGGGGGAATGGGTGGGTGTCCATGTGAACGCCGTGTCTGGTGTGTGTGTGGGGGTGGACGCTCCTGCGCTCCACCCACCCACACACACACAGCAACGGGTGCCAATGCCAGATGCTGTGTGTGTGGGGATGGGTGGATGTCCGTGGGAATGCACCCCCACCCATCGCCCATCCACCGCGCCGACCACCCATCCCCTCACGCACCCAAGCCCGTTTGAAAAGGGTCTTAGTCTGTTTTATTGCTGGAAGGGGGAGCTTAGATAGCTTGTGTGTCTTCGTGGATCATTGTTTTGCTAGAGTGAAAGGCTGCGTGTTTCTTCTCGTTCAAGAAACCAGAGTAACTGCCAGGAGGGAGGAAGAGCTTCTCCCGTGAATCATATCCTAGCCACTATTTCACCGCAAGCAGTCTGAGAAACAAATACAGAATATAAACAGTTGCTGTGGGACAAACACACTAGACACCTAATAGTTCAGAGCAATCATATATACTCTAGCTAAACTAGTGTTGCACTCTTAACATAGCCAGTTAATTTATGAAGGTTTGGTGCACTGTATATCCTGGACTGCTGAAATATCTTTTTCCAAATCACTTTCCAGTCGAATGCACAATAAATTTGTGTGCTTCTGTGTAGAATTCTCAGGTAGCTCAGAAAATATCAATGATACACTGAAAAAAATAGGCACACAATTTAAGATTATTAAATAGCAAAGTACTGAAGTTACTATTTATTATTTTTATTATGCTAGTGCCCAGGACTCGGAGCAGTAGGCACTTTTTAACTGAAATAGAATCAATAGTGCTAAAAGGAGTGAGACTGACACAGAACATAGGAACATTTTTAGGTGTCTATTGTTGTCTTGGCCATGACATCAGGACACTGCTTTATTTCACAAACAATACACTTTTCTATAGAAATAAACAAGCTATTTTTCTTATTTAAAGGAAATGTTACCAACTGAAATGTTTCAACAACTGTGTGCAAAATTCTCCAAAAGTTCATACAAAGAAAAACAGTAATTAGGAAAAAATGCAGCCTTGATCTTTCTGTATATGGTTAGTTTTGTGTTTTTTTAGTATTTCAGAATGGAAAGCAGAAAGGGAAAAGCCCACTGAATGTGTCAGAAAGCATATAGCTGAGATTTCTTTTGTTTAAGCCTTCCAAACAAGTAGCTTGATTTACAAAGGCAATCACCTTCATGCAGGACCCAGCACAGCACAGGTTTGCAATCGAGGGTACAGCCACATGAGCTGCGGAGAGCCTGATCCCTACATGGCCCCACAGCGGGCAAGCGCAGCCACCACACTACGGGGCCAGCACAGGGAGTAGGGCAGACGGTCACGCCTGCCACTGGGAAGCTGGATGGACGGACCACTGTCAGACCTTCCACCACAGCCCGTGGCGCCGGCTGCATGAGCGGGTGTCTGTCCCTGCCCCCCTACCCCAACCTGACCACTGTCCTGGCCGTGACGTGGCCGCATGGGACTGGAGTGGCTGCCACTCAGAGCCTTGCAGTTAGACCTCGCTGCACAGTGGAGCAGACGAGCTGCCACACCTTGGGCAGCTTTGCCCCATTTTGGGTAAGGCTGCTATGCGCTACGTCCTCTGCCCTTTTCAGAGGACGCAAGGTGTAGCAGCCAGATGCCTGCCCCACGGGGAACATCTGGTGGCTGCTGGCAACACACTGCATCGTGTGGTACAGCTGCTCGGAGGTTGGTACGGCTGCTCGGTAAGGTTGCCGAAGGCACAGTAAGCATCCTTGTGTGGCTGCATCCCAAGGCTCTCATTCTGGAAACAGTTATTCATATGCATTCCCAGTGATGTGACATCAGTGGGACTGCTCACATGGAAAAGCTTTCCTCAGTCAAGACCTGAGTCACTTATTGTGGATGGGGCAACTGAGTCACTAACTGTGGATTGAGGATTTTAGTCTTAGGCACTCATCTGGTTAGCATCTGAATTATGATCATATCAGTACTGCAACTATAACATAGTATGAGGATGCAATTTAACTCCATTTTCCATGTCTCTGAAGTAGGTTGAAAATTACTCACTTTCCAGTGAGAATGTACTACAGGGTAGGAAAAAGAAAAGGTATGCAGAACCTACTCTTACTGTTAGTGTACCAGCAATGCCCAGGAACTACAAATAGAGACAAAGTAGTACAGCAATATGTTTTATTGGACCAACTCCAGTTGGTGGAGGTATGCAAGCTTTTGGACCTCACAGGGTCCTTTGTCAGGGAAGTCAAAACGTCTGCCTGACAAAGGACCCTGTGAGGTCCGAAACCTTAAATACTTCTACCAACTGTAGTTGGTCCAATAAAAGATATCACTTTACTACTTTGTCTTTATTGCCTATATTTGGGGGGAAATGGCAACCTTACTCTCTCTACGCAAGGAACTGGAAAGCACTCTAAAGTTCAGTAACGTATTTCAATCAGGAGCCAAGGCTTCTAACCCTACACAACAGCAAATATGAACCATAAACTCGGTAGTACAAGGTGCTGCTGAGTCCTATGGGTGTTGAACACCCTATTACATCCACTGATACAAGTCCAGGCTCCTAGTGCGTCACAGGTAGTTGAGGCTGCTCAATCTCTTGTGAAAGATATATGAAATCAAGGCTGATAGCCTGCCTTTGTCTTCTTGCACCCCATGTTTTTTGAGGGGAGAATGATCCTGCACCAACTGAAGTTATGGGGAGGGGAACAGGGGTTGCCATTGAAATTCATGAGAAAAGAAGAAAGCATAAAACAAGACCCAAGTGGTGATGATCAGAAAGACATAGGGACCCCCGTTATTGAAGGGGTCCAGCAACATTTGGTCAGTCGGGTTCACAGCCTTGGGTTGCTCTTGGATCCATTACTGCACCTGCATGACCAGGTTGCAGTGGTGGCCAGGAGTGCTTTTCACCAATTATATCTGGTGAGAAGGCTGCAACCTTTTTTTAAAAATCAGATTCGGATTTGGCCACCGTCGTCCATGCCTTTGTAACCTCGAGGCTAGACTACTGCAATAGTCTGTATATGGAGCTGCCTTTGACGACTGCTTGGAAGCTGCAGCTGGTGCAGAATGTGGCGGCCCGTTGAGGGCAGGTCACTGGGAGCACATTACACCAGTGCTGCAGAGACTGCGTTGGCTACATAGTTTTATGGGCCCAATTCAAGGTGCTAGCATATAAAGCCCTAAACAGCTTGGGTCCCAGGTAATCTGAAAGAGCACCTCTCTCATGTCCCATTGCAGTCTCTGGGGTCAGCTTAGAGAACCGTCTTGCAGGTACCATGTGCCCATGACGTTTTCACAGCTAGGACACACAGAGAGGTGTTCTCGGTGGCTACCCCATGATTATGGAACTCCTTCCCCTTGTAGGTTCGTTAAAGTCCGAGCCTGTTCATCTTCTGGAAATGTTGCAAGACCTTTTTATTTGGCTAGGTGCTTGGCAGGCAGAGGTAAGGTTGGGTGGGTTTAGGTGGAGGATGTGGGAAGGGTTAGGATGCATGAAGATATTTAATTTTTATTCCATGCTTCTTTTGAAAGGGCTCAGGGCGGCTTACAAAAACACATAGAAAAACATATATAAAACATATAAAAGATAAAAACATTAAAATATAAAGAACCCCCCGAAAACCCAACCCATCCATAACCCCCCACAAACCCCACCCAATTATTATTATTATAAACATTTATATAGCGCCAGCCATGTGCCTGGTGCTGTACAGAACATAGAAATAGATGCGGTCCCTGCCTGTGGCTTACAATCTAAAAGACAAGGAGGGGGAGACAGGGAGAGGGGACAGTGGGAGAGACAGGGGAGAAGACAAACAAACATTCAGGCGGATGCGAAGTCTCAGGTGCGTGTGCTTGGCTTGGTTACAAGCAGGTTGGTTGCAGCAGTCTGCAGAGGAGGGCAGACAGTAAGTATATGGGGAACGACTAGCAGGCATTGGGAAAGGCGGCGAGGAAAAAGTGGGTCTTGAGGAGGGATTTGAAGGAGCGGAGGGAGGGGGCAAGGCGGATGTGGGTAGGGAGGGAGTTCCAGGCATGGGGGGCAGCGAGGGAGAAGGGTCGAAGGCGGTTAGGTGAGCAGGAGAAACGAGGGAGAGTGAGGGAGGGGACAGAGGAAGAGCGGAGAGCGCGTGCAGGAGTGCGTAGGGAGATTAGGTCCGAGAGGTAAGGGGGAGCTTGGTTGTGGAGTGTTTTGAACGTGAATACCAGGAGTTTAAACAGGATACGTTCAGGAAGGGGGAGCCAGTGAAGAGAGAAGAGGAGAGGCTGCACATGGTCGAAGCGACGGGCAGAGTGAATGACCTTGGCAGCGGAGTTTTGGATTGCGATAAGGGGGGACAGGTGAGAGCGAGGGAGGCCAGCAAGGAGGAGGTTGCAGTAATCGAGGCGAGAGATAACCATGGCATGAACAAGGGTTTTGGCCGAGGAGGTAGAGAGAAAGGGGCGGATCCGAGCAATGTTATGGAGGGCGAATCGGCAGGATTTGGCAACAGAGTCAATGTAAGGTTTAAAAGAGAGGTGCGTGTCAAAGATGAAGCCCAAGCTACGGGCTTGGAGAACAGGATGGATGGTGACTCCATCGATGCAGATGGGCAGGTTAGAGGGAGAGGAAGAGGAGGGAGGAAAAATGAGGAGTTCGGTCTTGGCCATGTTGAGCTTGAGTTGACGTCGGGACATCCAGGCGGAGATATCAGAGAGGCAGTTGACGAGGCGTGAGTGGACAGAAGAGGAGAGAGAGGGGGTAGAAAGATAGAGTTGGGTGTCATCAGCGTAGAGATGATATTGGAATCCGTGGGAGGCAATAAGTTTGCCAAGGGACAGGGTGTAAATAGAGAAGAGGAGAGGGCCAAGGACAGAGCCTTGGGGGACCCCAACCGAAAGGGGGAGGGAGGAGGAGTTTGACTCGGGGAGCGAGACTTTAAAGGAGCGGTCAGAGAGGTAGGAGGAGAACCAGTCAAGGACAGAGCCACGGAAGCCCAAAGAGTAAAGCGAGTCCAATAGAAGCAAGTGGTCGACAGTGTCAAAGGCAGCAGAGAGGTCAAGGAGGACAAGAATGGAGTAGAGGCGCTTAGATTTAGCGACAAGTAGATCATTGGTGATCTTGGCCAGGGCAGTTTCAGTAGAGTGGAGGGGGCGGAAGCCGGATTGGAGAGGGTCCAGGGAGGAGTTGGCAGAGAGGAGGTCCAGGCAGCGGGAGTAGACGACACGTTCCAGAAGCTTTGAGGCAAAGGGAAGGAGGGAGACTGGCCGGTAACTAGAGGGGTCAGATGGGTCCAGGGTGGGCTTTTTGAGGATGGGGGAGACAGTGGCATGCTTGAAGGCAGAGGGGAAGGAGCCTGTGGAAAGGGAGAGATTGATGACATGTAGAAGTGGGGGGGGGACAGTGGGAGCAATAGAGGTCAGGAGGCGGGAGGGGATTGGGTCAAGGGGGCAGGTGGAGGGGTTGGATGAAGAGAGCAGAGCGGAGATTTCCTCGAGAGAGGCAGGAGGGAAGGATGTGAGGAGAGAGGGGGGAGGGGGTGGTACGGGAGCGGGAGGAGGAGGTGGGTGGGAGGCAATGTCCTGACGGATCTTGTCAATCTTTGAGGTGAAGAATGATGCAAGATCCTGAGCAGCAAGGGAAGAGGGCGGAGGAGGGCAGGGGGGTTTAAGAAGGGAGTCGAAAGTAGAGAAGAGGCGGCGAGGGCCACGCGAGAAATATCACCTCGCTATTTCCCCCCCACATCCAACCCCCACCCTCACGCCCCTATCCCAAACCACCACATCAACCCCCCCATCCCTTATCCCTGCCCACCAAATGCCTTCTCAAACAGAAGCCTTACACCACCTCCAGAAGACGCTCAAACTCAAACCAACCTCCAGATAAGAGTGTTCTACAGCACGGGGGCAGCAACCAAGACTGCCTTCCTGTGAGCCCTTGTCAGAGGAACAAGACTTAGGCGGCATTCACACTTTACGGCGGCGGCACACACAGCAGGAGGAGGCCGGTGCCGTCACAACTTCCAGATTTTGAGCCCTGTCGCTCGTGAGTATTGTCGCAGTAGAACTTATTCACACCGGAAGTTGTGACAGCACTAGCCTCCTTCCCCTGCTGAGTCTTCTCCTCCTGGGAGTGCTGCTGCCACCCGTTATAAGGGGCAAATGTGGTATAACAGCTGGCACCCACAGGGAGGCACTCCTGGCCAATCACAGGGGCCACAGTGGGGCATGGAAAGATGGGTCTTTCAAACGTTTTATTGATTGCAAGCTGCCCTGGGCCTTGATGGGAAGGGCAGCTATGAAGTTAGTGTATGGCCTTTTGGAAGTGGCTTGAGAGAGGGCCGAGTGCTGGTTCGAGCCACCTATGGAAGGGGAGGGGCTGCCCACCTCAATTAGTGCCGCTGCTTAACTCCAATCTCTCTTCTGCTGGATGAAAGATCCTAGAGTTTATCATCTCCAGCAATAGCTGCACAGGAGCTTCCCGGGAGAATCGAGATTTGGGAAGCTACTAAGCAGCAGTCTCCTGCAGGTGGATGGGGGGCCGGGCACGGATCAGCTGCATTAGAGGCCTGCGACTCGACCTCCTCCCTGCCTTTTGCTAAGAGGGGTTAGAGACCCAGGATCGGCGAGCCACACACAGCTCAGCTCAGCAGAGAGAGGGGGAGAGCTCCGGGAGCCTCTGAACAGCAATTGGGAGCCCTTGGCAGCTTGGTTTTCAAACGCCAACTCGTGCAAAGAAGCCGCCGCCAGTTCTGCAAACCCGGCCCCGTCTCGGCTTTGCTTCCTTTGCAGAGTCCCCAGTAATCTAGCCCGAAATCTCCGGCGCGGTACAAGCGGCGGCAGGCCGAGATACAGGCTGTGGCTCCGGCCCGGGACCAGCAGCCCCAACCCCCCTGGCAGCTGGAGGAGGCGGTCTGGCCGATAAGGATCGCTAGAGCGCTCGCTGCTGCCTCCACCCCCAGTTATCAAACCAGCCGATCGCACTTTGCGGGTTTCCCAGCGGAGCTGCCCCCCGTGTCCTACTGCAGCAGGAAGGAAGTTGCTGCAAAACTCCCAGCTGCTGCGTCTGCACTCGCCGCCGCGTTGGGGAGGCGCAGCCGGTTGGTTGGTGCGTGGTCAGGGGGCCAGCTTCGTCAAGCTGATTGAGAAACTAACCTTGCGCTGGGGGAGCTGCACTCCATCAAACCTCCTGATCTGAATGAAGCGTAAACGATCGTCTTTCTGCCCACCGGGCCGGGGCCCAGCACCGTCTCATTCGCGTACTCTGCCACTAGTAGATGCACAAAGCCAAGGCCCTTCTTTCTTCGATAAAAACTTCCCTAAGCCTCACTTTCCACGGAGGGGATTTCCCTAATCTCCAGATTTCGTTATGTTCGACCAAACCCGCACCTGAATCCTATGAAGAGAGGAGTCCTGTCATTAGAGCAAGGCATAAGTTCCCCTAGAAATATCTTTTCCTTTATCTCATTTCCTTCTGCCAGATTCATGGCTGCTCTCTACTACCTTAAAAGAGCAATGTTTCTGCTTCTGTTTTACAGACCTACTTTCCACTCCCCAGCCCAAAATATCTACCCCCAAATCAGCTGACTGTTTAAGCCACAGTGGGTATTTTTGCACACACCTTAAAAGTTCTGGGTTTACAAGTCCACAAGTAAGTTCCGGATTCGTTTTTCACACACACGCTGCCCTGAGGCAGTTCCTTGGATGCATTCTTTGCACACAAACACTGCACTGAGTAGCCACAGCTGTAGATGTGACAAGCTGCCATGGAAACCAAGTGACCACAGCTGCCTGGAGCAAAGCAGTTTACCAGGAGAACTTTTTACACACAAAAGTTCNAAACCAAGTGACCACAGCTGCCTGGAGCAAAGCAGTTTACCAGGAGAACTTTTTACACACAAAAGTTCTGGGAGAAGTTCTACGCAGAAGTTCAAAAAGATCGGGATGTTTAAGATCTGGGTGAGTGACTGGTTTAGACACACAGAAAGTTCAGGATGTAATAGCAAACATGCAGGAGAAATGTGTGTGCAAAAACACCCACTTTGTCTCAGTGGGACTACACAAATGACCTGCAGTTCATGACCTTTAAAGCACAGTGACCAGCCAGAAGAAAAAGGTTTCAGCTTTTTAAACATTTTCTTTTTTTAAAAATTCTGTTTTTAGGTAATCACATGATTTTTAACGGAACCAGGTTAATAATTTTTGAACATTTGGGTTTGCCAACCCTGCTGGTTTACCATGTTATTTCAAGCCCCTTCATTGCTGTGTGCCTCGGTTTCCCCATCAGTTAAAATTATATTGACTTTTGTAAGTGGTTTGAGAAGTAGGATTGAAAACTACAATAAGAGGTTATTATTACCCTAATAATAATCATTACCAAGTAGCCTCAGAGAAGTCAACTGGACTTTTTGCGTAAGGCTTGACAGATTGCACCCATGTTTGATGATGCTGTAAATAGCTTTGATGCTTGGGAAAGCGCTGTATAAATCAGTAACTGATAATAACAATAGAAGCTATTTGTTTAGTCCTGCTTCTGTGCCGTCATTATGCTAAACAGTGATGAGTGAGGCTGAGAGAAAAATGGAGTCATAATTTCAATTGAAAAACACTGGGGAAGATGATACTTGGGAGTGACAGAATAAAAAGTGGTGGGTTTCCAGATGATGTTAGCAAGGGGAGAATCTCATCTGCAGTGGAACCCCATTAACTGGGCACATTACCCAGCCTTGGGAAAGCTGCACATTGCTCTCCATGGGCATCTCAAATTTTTAGCTTTCAGGAAAACAAAAAACTCATGGTGCAGATTTAAAAGTGAGTATAAGTAAATGCCAAATAAAAACAGAAGAAAAATAGGCTGGGGAGGACAGAGGAAAGACAGGAGTAACTGGAAAGAAACAGAAGCCAAAAGGGTAAAAAAGTCTGGAAGGATTAAGAAAATAGAATTAAAATGTAAACAGTTCTTTAATAAATAGTCAATAACTAACATTTATAAAAAGTAATAAACAATTGGGTTAATCCAAGAGAAGACCAATGAAATGATAGCACTATAGGACTCACTTGATACATAGGAAGAAATGTTTCCACTGCAGTCCAGGACTGGGCCCATAGCGAAGGAAAGGAGACATGGAATGAAGAAAAATAGAATTCATTCTAATTTTATTAGTGCCTTTTTTGTCCCGCTGTTATCCAAAGCCCCGGACCTGCACTGTGAATGATGTGGGTGAGTGAATTGTGCCTTTCCCGCCCCCACTTGTGCCATTAAGAGCTGGATCTTCAAAACAGGGCAGGTCTAGATTTTCAAGTGCCTGGTGCCCAAAATCAGTGACTCGTTTTCAGGATTGCTTAGCTGAGCTCCCATTTGGACACCAAAATGGGGGAGGGGGGTGATGGTCAAAAGTGTTGCGCTCCCAGCTGCTCACATTGTGTCAGCTCTGACCAGATTTCCCAAAGAGCTCAGCATAAAGGGGACCTGAGCAGTTTTGAAAATTGGGTGCCTGTGGTGGGTGCTGAGCTCATTTGAACATCTGGCTAGGGCTGGATTTCAGATGCTCTGCTTGTGGATGGCTGTTTTGGCTTTTGTGCTAGATCCAAGTGAGAACAGTGGCAAATACGTATGGATGTACAGGCCTGCAGCTCCATTAAACAGATCAGCGCGGAGCTCTGCGGGTGCTTTCACACGTCGTCTGCCCTTCAGTAAGAAGGTAGAGAGCAACACCTGGGGACCCCCATAGCGAGAAGTCCACGCATGATGCCAATGTTGTGGGTAAATCCTCTTCTGACAGCAGGCCCATGTTCTTTTAAGGATGCTACTGGCAGCCCAAGACAACCCTCTCCAGCAGGGATTCCGTTTCCACCAGACCAACTCTCTCAGCTCCAAATCCTTATTAGAGGGGGTTCCCTGCTTAACAGCTGCTGCTAATTATTATTAATTATTTATGTAGAGACAGCAATGTGCCTGGCGCTCAATTAATCATTAAATAGAGCTAGACCCTTGCCCCGAGGGGCTGACAATCTAGGATGGACAGGGAAGGAGAGAGACAGGAAAGGAGAACGTAAGGAGAGACAAGAAGACATTTATGAAAAGTTGCAAGCTTAGCTTAGTTACAGGAGACTGGGGACCTTGAATAAGAGGGCAGTAGACAGCGTGTCAGTGAGCAGGCTTCTCGGGGGGGGGGGTGATGAGGAGTTAGGGAAACCCTGATGGAAGAGGTTTTTAGGATAGATTTGAAGGCTGGAAGGTATGGAGCAGTTCAGGGAAGAAGATAAGCAGGGAACCCCCACACCAGGGCTGCGGTTACATTGGAGTGTCTCTCATGGTCCTAGAAGCAAGCAGACCTGCCCCAGTGCTCCTGCACAGGTAGCAGAAAGCCCACATGTACCACTGACTATGTGCAGACCCAAAACTGGGTCTGAGACTCCACATTTCCTGGATCCACAGAGCCAGGGGCTACTATTATTGCAGGGGCAGGCAGCACCCAAGTGGGCTCTGTACAGAAGCAAGAGGCTGCCCAGGCAGAGCCAGTTGCAGTTTTGTGGGGGATGTAGAATGCTCCCACGCCATATGTACATATATTAGCTAGCAGCTGGTGTATGTTTCCTGCTCACCATCCTACTCTAGCGTTACAGAGACTCCAATTGATCCCCTTCCCCAGGGAGCTGGTATCATGGCCCCAAATAAGGGCTTTAAAGGAATACAATCTCCCATTTTTTTAACCTCTGAATTTTTAAGTTACTTATCTCGCTGCATGAATATGGATGCTAGTTTGCTATGAATATGGAAAAGAATGGTTGAGGGACGATGGGTCAATGTCTAACATTAACTGCTCTTAACCTCTCCAGTGCTTTGACCCTCCAACAATATGATCCATAGGAGGGTCAGCCTTGGATGCCTGTCTGCAGAATGCCATTAGTCATTTCTTGCCACAGATGTTTGCCCTAGAGCCTTGTTTGCCACCCTCTGTAATTATTCAAAGACTCTTATAATTGTATTTGAAATTCTGAGCTGACATGGATGTCATAGTACCGTGGCATAGTATTATGTTTAATTTCTCTTTTGTTCGTCTCATTTAATGTTCTGAAGAATTATACTCAAAGGAAGATCCCACTCACTTCCCTTTCTTACCATTTCCAGCTATTAGTACCTCCCCTACCTGCTGGAACCATTAATTTAATTTTTTCTTTAATACAAAAAAAAAAGATATATATGTAAATATAGGTATGGGTTTGCATGCTCCAAATACAAGGTGGGTAAACGCTTCATTTTGCATACTGTATTGTTTTTGAAGGTTTAAGTCAGAGTAATGCGAATTACCTTCCTCTCTAGCCAGATCTACAGCTGAATTGGGAATGGCTGTTCCTGGACCGTCAACAAATCCTGACCTTCCAGAAACATTTATAAATGTTTATTGGTATTTCCTCAGTCTATATTATTATCACGCCTTTGCTAAGTCAGGAACGCTAATGGCAATTTTAAATATTTTTTTCATCACTTTCCATTACTTTTGGCAGTTTCCGTCACTTTCTGGCATCTGTTTTGTCATTTACAGTTCAAAGGCAGTATATAAAGACCAAAGCAGCCACCAGCAGAAAAGTACTAGCCAAAGTAGCAGAAGTACCAAACAAAGGCATTCCCAAATGGGAACTAATGGAAGCAGTAAGAAAGCGGTAAGTTTTCGCATCATGTGAAAGGCAGCAAACGGTCTGTTTCTGATAACAGCATTCACGGTGAATCGTTGATTCAGCCCTAGCTAGAACCAGATCTCTCACAGCCAAATAAGTAAAGGACCACAGAACAAAATCCTTAGCTGTGTTGCCAGTTTAGTAACATTATGCTCCTTGGGGTAGGTTGTGGCCCCTTCTCCACACACAGTAGCGACTCTGCAATACATACACATACCTCTACCCCACATTGATGAAAATGATGTTGTCTACTACCTCAGTCAGCAACTCCCTTCTCCTGGAGTGCTGTTTCTGTGAGGAAGGAGGAGGAATGGGTACTAATGGGTTGGGTGTTCACCAGTCCCATGGAGGGCGAATTACTTCCACTGCAGAACCACCTTTTGTAGTGGTGTGTTCTGGGGCCAGAACACATAGGTACAACCAGGAGGGGAACTGAGGGGGGCATGTTTCTATCAATCTTTTCAAGAATTCTTTATGTCCCCCTCAAAATTGGCCACTGGTCCAACAAAAATCCACATCCCCTCAGCATTTTGCCCATGGTTTTACCCATGCCATTGCAGTATGCCAGAACTGGAACCATGCCACCAAGGAGTGGAAGAGAAGAGGACATGTTTGGGATCCAGATTTGGTGTGTGGAAAGAGAAACCCCTAAAGAGATGGTCCTGGTTTCACAGGAGGTTGGTGGGGCTTCACTTCAAAACAGAGTTCCGGCTGTTTGGGTACCGTACTGACACATTTTAATGCCCTCACATATTTTGATTTCATTTAGGCGTAGCAAACTTTGAATTTTCTAGTTTTGTAATTATTGGTTTGGGTATAATTACATCCCTGTAATAATTTTATTGCAACTTGCACTCATGATATGCACTGTAAGCCTGCTCCATCCTAACAGAACTTTTCCCATGGAATATATACATGCAGGTCTTTGGGGTGGAGACGGAGAGCAAAGTTGGATAAATGAGATGAAAGCCAACTATTCTGTCTACCTTTCAACCATGTTACAATTAATGGGCTGATTTCTTAGGCCCCTTTCCCATGTTACTTTTTCAAGGAGCTCTCAGCTCAAACCTGCTTTTTTCTGTTTGTGTGAAAGCCCTAACATTGGCTTCGTAGGTGCCCAATCCATGCTGATCAGGTTCAGTTCACATCAGTGCCACAAGTGATATGTTTCACTAGTACAAAGCCAGTGCAGTGTGTGAGTGAAAACAGTAGCTTCAAGCTGCCAATCTTCTAAAGACCATACAGATATATGGTGAAAACATGGGAGGAAAAGATCCCACTGGGGGTTTTCTGCAGTACTGTCTTCGGATCTGGCACAATGCACCTTGGGATTTCATCTGGTCATGCAAGTGTGAGCAGGGCTAGAAGAATAGCTGCTCGTCATACGTTCTTGTTGCTGAATGAAATGCACACGTGAAACCCCAGCTACTCGATGTGTTGCCACATGATGGTTTGGTACCTGCAAAAACAAAGCTTGTGAGATTACTTTGTAGAAGTAACAGCCTGGGTCCTTGGAACAAGTAGGGCTGGACTTAGGGGCAAGCCCAAGAGGCACGGGACTAGGGCGCAGATTCTGAAGGACGGCACGGATCAGGGGAGAGAGGACCAAGCTTGGGGGCAGCTCTGTGCCTGGAAAGTTCCGCACAGCCACATCGCCTCCTCCCCCCACCAGTGCAGCAGTACTGCCTCGACCCACGCACCACCCACAGCCAGGGAGGAGGGGACCCCACACCTGGAGAATGCTGCCCCGGGGGCCCGAGCTCTCTGCAAACTTGCTCTGATGGCAGCAGCACTCCATAGCCATCACCCTAGTTATGCTATTTTGCATGTGCACACTGTCACCTCCATCTTTTCTCTCTGGATCTTGCTGGGAAATGTAGTCCAGCAGCTTCCGAGAGCAAAGATGGCAGTGACGGTTGTGTGCATGCACAATAGCACATAGCAGCAAAGTACGCTGCATGCGGGCAATAGGGACGTCTGACTTGAAGCCTCAGCCAGTCAGCCTAGTGAACTTGACAGGGGGTGTGACTTTGAGGGATGTGGCTTTAGGGGCAGCAGCCTGAGAAGTGCCATGTGCTGGTAAAATCCTAAGTTCGTTATAGAGGAGAAACAGGTAGTTTGCAGAATAGTTCGAGGAAGGCATGCCTTGCACAAGGGACACAAGCATGAGGAAGGTGTAGAGATGTTTGTGTGATAAGCTGACAAACAGTGGAGGATTGTTGGTGATGGGGTACAAGGGAAGACAAGGATGGACAAAAGGAGGAGCAGGATTGTGAAGGGCATTGAAAGTGGGGACCAGACGTATGAACTTGCTGCAGGGGAAGAGGCATCCATAGAGATATTCAAAGGGTCAGAGCAGGAAAGTTACATGAAACCTTTCAGATAAAATAAATATATAATGCAATGGTGCTCTATTTTCTGATAAACTCAAACAGCAAAAATTGGCAGAACCATCTCTGCCTTCAAAACCTTTTAGAAGCTGAACAATTTTTGAGGAAGAAAAGAGAGAGATGGCATCCAAAATAGCACATTTTTTCTTTTCTTAAAAAAAAAAAAGAAAAAGAATTGAGCAGGGGCATTTGCAGCACTAAAGCAGAATGTTAATTGAAATCCTACTGTGCCAACAGGAACATTGGAAAGAGACCAGTCAGGATTAGACTAATTAAGATGTCTTTAAAAGAAAGCAAAAAAAATAATAAAAATCTGAACAGGTTGGATTGCCTTAAAGAGGAAGTCACCAAATAGCGATGATATACAGAGAACATTTCAAGAATTTGTAAAAACTGGAACTGAGTGACTTACAAAACATGAAATCAGAGGAAACCGAAAAGAAAATTAAGGCAGTGGAAGGAAGGTTGACTTTATCTAAAGTGTGCGTTCAAATCTCTGTGGGCCTGTATTCAGTATCGTATTGGATCCTAGTAAGCTTTCCTGCTACTTACATTTTTGTGTTGGGGAGCGATGGTGAAGGCTGCCTTAAGCAAAACCTGGGACCCTTGCATGGCCATTCAAGTAGGCTCCATTGGCTGCAAAGTTTAGGATTCATCACCTAGTTTTCTCTCACCCACTTGCCCCATTCTATTCTGCCTCGCCAGCTGGGAAGAGGGGGGCAGGGATTCAGTCCAACAGTTGGTGAATGAAAGGTCTGTGTTAAAAGCGAGGAGGAAATAATCTCCAATGTGACCTAGCCAAGGCCGTGTGACTGACAGAGATGTCCCCATCCCATGGGTGGGTTCATTAGAGGTGAAGCAGGACCCCTGGGCAACGCCTGCAGTTTTGAGTACTGTGTTGCTAGATGGATACTGGTGATGGTAAATTAGTGAGGGAACCAATGGGGTAGGCTTCAGTGGAAGGACACCAGAGTAAGTGATTTGTAGATCACAGCCTATTTATATTCTATAAATAGTTTAGGTTAGGGTTACCATATCTCCCCTTTAAAAGAGGACGCTTATGAAAAATACATAATGCAGGGCTACATTGGTTCCAGTGCAGCCCTGCACCATGCATTTCTCATAAGCATCCACTTTTAAAGGGGAGGTAAGGTAACCCTATAAAATGTATGTGTTTTATATCATATTTGCAAACTGCTCATGAAGTAACCCCAACCAAGCGAGGCTGTAAAATCTAATCTCTCTTTTTTTTTTTTAAAGGATACAGAACCAACGCACATGCACACACTTACAAATAATCCAGAACCCTTTCAGAAAATAGCAAAGATAAGTCCTGTTCAAAGACATTTATCTAAGCAAAGTGGAGTGTACAAGGTATTAAACCAACCTGACAGCCTGTATTTAGTGTAATGATTTATTTGCTCTTTGGCAAGCTCTAACCGTTTACTTTTAACTATTGCCGATGAAAGGTAAAGTTATTATTACCTAATAAAATAAATAGGGATACTTAACAAAACAGAAGATCGGCCCCCCTCTTTAAAATATTTTGACAGATTTAAACTGGTTAACACGTAATCTCATTTGTTAATTATGGGAAGCGCTAGTAAGTGTTCGGGGAAAAAACAAAAATAAATATTTTTGTGATTAGAAAACTTGTTACATTCCAACAATAATCCCCCCACCCCACCCCTCCAATTCCCTTTCTTAATCTGAAAATAACGTAGACATTACTTTGGCATTCATATTAAGGCTACTTGGAACTAAGCCTGCTAGTGTAGATTTCTTTTAAAAACAAAAACCCCACAATTCTTACTTTTGGCATGATAAGCAGGGAAATATTAAAAACAGTTTTCTGTCCTTGTAAAGCAGGTCCTTGCAAAGCATGTGTGAGGCAAGACGTTCAAGTAGAAAGTGCAGTAGAGTGGGGTGCAGTAGAGTGGGGTTCAGATTCTCTTTGGTAAGGACTGACATTGAGTGCATCCACACAAGACGCCTTGGGGACGCTACCATGCCTTGGGAAACCTTAAGCTGCTCTGGGCAGTTGGACCACACGATGCAGTGTATTCTGTGGCCGGTGGTTGCCAGATGTTCCCCCCCCGAGCAAGCAGCTGGCTGCTATACGATGCATCCTCAGAAAAAGGCAGAAGACACATCACGTAGTGGCCTTACCCAAAAAGGGGTACAGCTGCCCAAGGCATGGTAGCCTATGTGCCTGGGCCCCTGCTTCATTGCAAGCTCTATGGCAGGGTTTTGAGTAGCAGGCAGTTTTTCCCATCACACGCTGTCACGTCATGGCTGGGGGTGGGATTTTGGTCAGGCTGGGGGAGGGAGGACAGGAGCCTGCTCGTGTGGCCGGCACCTTAGCCTGCCCTGGCCATGGTGGGAGATCTGACAGTGACCTGCCCACCCAGCTGCTCTGCAAGGGACAACCATCTATCCACCTCCCCATGCTGGCCCTGCAGTGTGGCTGCTGCGCTTGCCCACCATGGTGCTGTGCAGGGATTAGCCTCTTCGCAGCTCATGCATTGAGATAATTACGACTTCTTACTGGTTGAGCTAAAGAACCAACTTGTCTCAAATGGAATGTAGAGAACCTGGGCTCTACTTGTGATTTTTAGAGTCCTACTGTTTGACCTTTTTCAAATCGTTTTACCTGTTTGTATTCTTCTTCCGTTCTTATTGCATCTAACCTATTTAGACTGTAAATCATGGTGGGGAACCTGGGCCTGTGAGCTAAATATGGCCCATAACCTTTGTTATATGGCTCCATTCCTATTTATAGATCAGGCCATTGGACTTGCCTCTACCACACACATCTCAGCACCTTCACCATATAACTACATTTCCACTTTCTTCCATGAGTGTGCTAAATTGGAGATCTGTGCCATTCCGATGCCTGGAGTTTGCCTGCTAAGCTCACCCTACGCTGAGTAAGATCATCATAAGCTCCTCTCTGTCGTACAGGCTTTTACTAACTACGAAAGTGGGGCAGGGACTGTCTCATTGGCCACAATCCCAACCCCCTCCACGTGGAATTCGTGCGGGTCCTGTGTGGATTCCATTTGGCACAATGCATTCCCAGTAGACATGCGCTTGAGTTGTGTGCGGCCCGCGCACGGCAAACGTGGGGCATCGGATTGGCCCCACTATCTGTTCATGCAGTATCAATCACAGTGATGCCCTGGTCTCTCAGTATTCATCCAATATAAACAATAATAGAATGGGCCAGATCTTCACTTGACATGTGAAACAAAAGCCTAGATCAGGCCTTTAGGGGCTCTGCCAATTTACATGAGTGGAGCATTAGCCCTTTATATTTTATAATTACTTTGGGGGAGGGGATGCATACATTGCATATTAATACACTTAGCATCTTTGTTACAGTGCATCACAAAACATCTGAAGGAATACTACAAGAGTTACAGAATTGAATAATTAATAACAGATAATAAATATAACACATACATTTCATGCTGTATTTGGCTTCAGTAACAGATCTGCTATTTATACCCAAATGTAGCTGAAAGCTGAGAAAAGATTCGTGTGGAAAATCTGCTTTCAGTGACTCTCAGATACTCCTAAAAGTTTCAGTTTGGAGTTATAATTTTACATGATGGGTGGCTTTTCCAAGGTGCTTCTTTTCTCTTATAAATAAGTTTGAGCTAAAATAAATTAATTCATTTTCAAGCTAAGCATTTGTGGTTATCGCTCCTGTTTTCCCCTTTCTGGAAAGTCTCTGGATTATTTGACAAAAGATAGTTGTAGGCAGGAAGCCCATGCTGGTGGATCACCCTGGGCACTCACGTTTGAGGATGGTGGAAGTTAATTCCACTTGGTGTAGTCGAATGCCACTCAACTATAGCAGTGTTTGGGTTTGGGCAGTGAGTCCCTGTTGATACTATAGCCTAAGGCCCCAGTCCAAGGTCCCTGCATCTTGAGTACATGTGTAACAAAACTGCAATTGTGTATGCGCACTTAGGGTAAAAACAAATGTGACAGAGGACCAGTTTGGCTCGCTGTAGCATGCTTAGGCATGGATCCCACCTGCACAAGGGTGTAGGCTCTACCGGATGTTGACCCAGGATATTCTGGGTTGTATTGATGACTGCCCCAGGGTCCGACCTCGGAAAATTTCTGAGATCACAGCCCGGCTAGGGTTTGCCCAATCGGCCCAAAGCAGGCCGTCCTGGTACTGCACATGTGTTCCCAGGCCAGTCTGCCAACCTGGATCAGGTTCGCTATGACAGCCACCTTGTCTGGCCATCATTGGCTGCTAGGGTAGGTTGCTGGGTGCAGCGTGGGGGTGGGGTAGAACTGGGTGGCCTCACATTCATGTGACTCCCTACCCACCCGCATGATCTGGCTGCCAGCACGTCTGTTTTGCCACCTGACGTGGTCAAGATCATTTCGGCAGTGTCATCCCAACCCAGGTCATGATGGTGGTATGCCACCATCATGTGTAGTTTTACCCACTGTGTGTGTGCGCACAAGGCCCAGGGAAAGTCTCCTGAATCTGCCACCACCTGGCAATGACTTCAGCCCCGCATCTCCATTCCCAGGTTATGGTGTGATCAAGAGGCAGGGGACTTTCTCTGCCCCCACCCCCGCATGGTTTTGGTCTGCATATGCGCCTGAGGTGCATGTATGGCCTTAGATTGGGACCAAAACGAATAGTGGGTTTGCTATTCATGAATATTATTTGCATTTTTGAATAGCCCTCTAAATAGCCATATAATATCTACAGCCCGAATGAACATTTACGTATTTGTTTAGTTGGATGTTTTGTTTCATTTCCCACCCCTTTTATTTTTGGTATTTCATTTTGGGTTTCAGTAATTTCTTTGGTTGCTTCGTTTCAGCATTATTAGTGCTATCGCATATGTGCAACAACCAAAATGAAATAACCGAAATATCAAAAATTGTATTTAATTTATTTTTATTTATTTTTTAAAATTTCTATCCCGCCCATCCTGCCACAGGCAGCTCTGGGCGACTTACATTAAGAACAATAAAACAAATTTAAAACAAACATCACAGGGAGGAATACAAAAATATCCCATACCAAATAAAACCAAAATGAAATATCTGAAATTGATATCTAATGAAACAGAAGCAAATAGTGATAATTATCTGTTTTCTCAGACGCAAAAATAATAGGGTGAATTCATCAAAAATATTTGTTTTGACAAACATTCCTTTTGACTCTAGTTGCCTCCTTTGCCCTTGGGGTCAAAACACCCCTGGTTGGTCCTGGTAGGAGCTCAGCCTAAACAAAGCATCATAGCCCCCTCATTACTATTTGAGTTATTTTATTTTAAGTAACATGCCCAAGGTAAAATGCAAGAGGATTTTTTGCTCCAAGTCTACTCTTTGGTAATCTATTTTCCACCTCCAATCTCTGCTCGAGGGTTCATTTTTCTCTATAACGCAAAATGTTGACTCCAAATCACAGTTCCTGTAGTACTTTGTCAAGGTCACACCTTTTTTTTTTTTTTGAGCAGTGACAAGGCAAACATCCATTCTAATGTAAATTAGATTCTACCCTGTCTCTTTTTTGTCCTTCTTAAATCAATGTTTTCTTTAAAAAGAAATTATTCTTTTTTATTTTCTTGCTGTGGCTGTTCTTACAATTTTGGGGTCTTCTCTTACATCCTCTGGGCTTCAAGTCAGGTCAGACAAGCTTGGTACATTGAAACATGTAACCAAACTGGAAAGCATGGGACACCAAGAACAGCACAAATTGGTAGAGTAATGATGCTTTTCTATTACAAATATGTGTCAAAGTCAGGAGGTTTAGAAACTGGGGGTGTAAAGTTCTTATTGTAGAAAAATAGAATCTGAACATACGTTTAATAACTACTGTGCATTTTACCAAGCTGTTGACTGCCTTGGAAACCTTAGATTTTAGTCCGACAAGTAATAAAGTCTTTAATAATATTAACTAACTCTTTCCATGTTCTTAGAATGCTCTTGAATTGTTTCCTTTTATTTAATTTTTAGAATTTTTTTTTTCCCTCCCACACTTTGGTCTTAACAAAAAACTAGACATCCCCATTCGAAGTAATTACCACACTTCTCTTCCAGACTTCCAGCTCCATAAGATGAGCTATTGTGCTAAATAATTAGCACATGCCATTCAGAATATTATAAGAATTATATGCAACATCAAGCAGGAACTATACACTGACACATGACCATATTTTCCAAGAAGCTGCACTAAACAGAAATTAGGTGCTGGCAACAGGTGCCCTTTTAAAAAGTTATTTGTAAAGAAAAAACAAAAACCAGGCAACCATAATATTTAACCATTATAATAGTAAAACATTTTAAAAGTATGGAACAATTTGAACCATGACCTTCTTTGCACATAGTCTTTGTTCATTTGCATACACAAACATTAATCCTGTGCTTGAACACAAAACCCCATTTACATAAAAACTACATCATGATTTATAATTTATTAAGTAATTGAGGCTGTGGTGTTATTGGAAACAAAGGAAATGGTTATATTTAAATGCCAAGCTCTAAAGGGATATAATATGCATCAAACTTTTTAATAAGGAACAGGGAAACTCCTTCTTTCTAGCGTGCCACTAATTAATACAGATTTTCTTTGGACTATATTTAATTTAGTGCCCATGGACAGCATTAGATAGGCAGACCCTGGAGACTTGAGTTTTCTGCCTAAAGAACAGGGAACGGGCAGTTTGTGGTAGCACAAACGTTCCCCCATCCTGCTTACTAGTTGTGTCTCATTCTTACCTTGGGAGAATCACATAAGAAGTGCCATAGTGGGTCAGACCAATGGTCTGCTCCCAGCAATTCATTTCTGGTACCTGAATCGACCTGACAACATTGGGTACCAATCAGTACCCAGTCATGACCTGGTTCGGGTAGCTGAAGTCCCGGAATGTCAACTTCTAGTTCTGGAATGTCAACTTCCGGTAACTATTTTTTTTACATCTTTTGACATCTAGCCCAGAATCCTTTGTTCAACAATGGCTAATGCTGGTTGCTTTAGAGAAGTGCAGAGGTCATAATGGAGTGGTCACCTCCATTAGGAGGAAAACCAGCTGAAGTTCTTTTCCAGTCAAGGGTGTTGCTCTAATAGGTGCAGGGGATGCAGTTGCACTGGGGGCCAAGAACTGAAGAGGGCACACCTATCCTGTGAAAACGTTTACGTTGGGTAAAAACAGATGTGACAGTTGTCGGCTTTGGTTTACTGTGGCTGGGGACCCACTGGCACGTGTGTTTATGCACCACTAGATGTTAGCCCAGGACTCTCCTGGGGTGGGTATGTGACTAGCCTGGACTGCATCCTCATAAAATCTCTGAGGACGCAGCCGGGGCTTAGGACCACCTGTGCAAGCCAACACAAGCTAGCAGATGTGTTCAGCCCTGCCATCACCACCTTTGGGGTAGGAGGTGCCATGGCCAAACACCATGACTGGTCACCATGGGTGCCTGTCATGGAGGCGGGTGGGGCGCTGGGACCAGGGTGGGGGCAGGCCTGCCTGCCCGCAGGCTTGTTTGGCTCCCCACCCTACCTGGGACGTGTGGGCAGCGGGACAGCTCTCCAGCCAGGGGAACATTAGTTTGGTGCCCCTCCCTGGGCCGTGTTGGCCGAGTTTTCCTGGGCCAGGCTAGGAAACTGCCACATTACCTGAATGAGTGTTTTTACCCACAGACAGTGCTATCCAATGGGAAGCAATGGCTACTGCTTTCTTTTTAATACACTAGTATTATCCTGTGTTTGTGTTTTTTTTATTTGGTGACTTGCAGTATTTTAGCAGCATTGGAAAATGGAAAATTTCATCCTGGAACTGACCTAATCCAATACCCTGACTTTGATACCAGCTGCTTCAGATACCCTAGGTCATTCCTAATTATTTTCTAGAAAACAAAATCTGCTTCCACCTAACCCATCTGTTCTCATCACCCACAGCCACAACAATTATCTTGGTGTGTGTGTGTATATATGTATGCTGTGTAGTTTGCAGATCCCCCAAATCATGAATAATGCAGTGACGGGGACAAAGTGCTCTTTGGATGATTTGCAGTCCTCGAGCTAAAAAAGTTTTCTTTCTTTCAGCTATGGGGTAGATATATTTGTTTGATTTGGCTGTAGCCAGTTATAAATTTTGCCTTGCCCGATGGCCTTGTAGGAATTGGAAGATCACACATGATAGGATTGGAAGACCATTCTTAAAGGACACTCCTCCACCATTAAAGTTAATGAGTGTTGACTAGAGCTGACACAAGTACTTACAAAAACAGAGATACTCAATCAATTTCTGGTACCTGAATCGACCTGACAATACCCAATTGCAACCTGATTCGGGTACCCGACGTCCTGGAATGTCGACTTCCAGTAATGATTTTTTAACTTCCTTGTTGATTTTTTTACTTCCAATGCCTATTTTATTATTTTCTGTCCTGGAAAATAATATTTGACTTCTGGTACAGATTTTTTTTTAATTTCCATCCAAATTTTTCAGTTTTCTGACCCAATACAGCAATCCGTAATTTGAAAATAAAAAAATCAGTACCAAACGTTACTGACATATCAGATTTCCAGCTACTGGATCGGTACCTGGGTAACTTGTCGAGTACTCAATGTGGTACCTGGAAATGTGGGTATTATCCACAGCTACTAAATTTAGTACCCATTTCAGGTTAAGGCACATCGTTAGGAGTTAGGGCCTAATCCACTGACACGTTGGGAGTGATGGGTTCAGTAGATCTTTGGGTTAATGCAAGGATACAAATCTCACCTCCTTCCTAAGTTGTCAGAGCCAAGTCCATTTCTAATGCTGGAAAGGATTTATCCTACAACATATATTTCACAGTATAACAACATCTGTAAGAGAGCTAACAGCTATGGAAGTGCCATGACTCCAGAATCACGTACTATTTCACAAGTGTATGAATTGGAGAAAGGATTTGCAGTCTTCAGCAAAATATTGCAGGTGTGTCAGTTCTTCAGTGGAGTAAATGGCTGTAAATTGAACACATGACAATTCTTGAGGTCGTCTTGCTGAACTATTCCAGACAGAACAGGAACTTAAGTAGTTTGGGTGATTTTATGAGGTAGATATTTGTAATTGTGCTGTAGGTAGTGCCTTCCCAGACTTTTCCAGGAAAATTAAATTCATTTGAGAGTTGATTTTCTGAATATATGCTGTTTAAATTTCTTTCTCTGTGCGTGCATGCGTGTACCTTGAAAGTGAATGAAGTTAAATTATAATTCACTCTCTCTGCCGCTCTTACAACATCTTGAGCCATGAGGTTTCAAATGGATTTATTGATACTTTGAAAAATATGTGAAAATAAATAATCAACTGTCACTCTCCATATCTGCACTCTGTTTTCTTTAACATTCTTATGTCAGATTCTATAAACTCCAGCCAGGGTCTCTGTGTGCTGTGCGCCGCTTGGCAGCTTTAATGACACACATTAACACTTCTAGCAAAAAAATGTTTTGAAAACCCTGATATAACAAACCCTTTGGATTTGGAGAAATAAAGTGGTTCAAGGTGGCATTCTCCGTGGAGAATCAGTTTTCCAGGGAGTGTGCACAAACAGCTGTGGGCCAGCTTTCCTCCATTACGCATAAAAATGCTCAGAAAAGCTATCTTTCAGTAGTGTGGAAGTTAATACAGTAAGTCAATTTAAGCCATCCACATATGCAGCTACGATTTTTCAAATCTGTATATTTATTTTACACATATTTAATTGGGGGGCATTACTTTTTGGACTTGTTAGCCTTTCTTTTTCCTCCTGTTCAAACCTATATTTATTAACGCCAAAAAAACCCATGAGCCAGATTGTGACTTCAGTCACACTAAAGCAACTCCATTAAAAGTTGCAGTGACCGAGATCAAACTCCTGCCCGTTTTTTGTGAAAGTCTAAGGGGGTTACCTGGTTACATGAGACAGTGAAATCAAGGAGCTTAGTTTTGATGTTGATTCTCAGGGAATAAGGCTAAATTCTGTTTGGGGGAGTCAACTAATTATCAGTAGAGCTTCCTTAGTGTTAAAATGAATATCTGCAGTGAATATCATATCTGTCAATTTTTCCCAATTCGAACTGTATCCACCAAAATGAATAACAACTCTTATTTGGGTTCATCTTCTCTGGATATCCGTTTTGGATTTTCAGGTTGGTTTTGTTTGGTTATTTGAATGCTTTGATATTTCCTTTATATATTTGTCCAGTTACATCACTTTGGCTATTTGCACAAGCACACTAGCCAGAACTGAAGTAACTGAACAAACAATAACGAAATATCCAAACAGCGGGGAAAAAGTACATAATTGAACAGCCGAAACAAAAAAAAAATGGATATATTAACATTTGTTTCAGTTACAGATTTCATTCACATAGCTAGGGGGCTAACCAAAGGTGCAAATACTATTTGTGAATACAAACCCCACTGTTTGTTACAGCACTAATTTCTCTTCATGACTCAGAAACAGTCATTCAAATCTTTCTTTGTGGACTCCATGGTGTAACAGGGTGGCTTGGGGCCGCCCTGACCCCTGTAAGTGGTGAAGGTGAACGACACAGGCAAGCCCTTTATGAAAGTTAGAGCTAGAGTTAGCATCAGCTGGGCTAGCACCAGGTCTGTGGTGTCACAGGCTACTGCCTTAATGGGCCACAGCTGGGCTGGCCCATATTTTATTTTATTTATTTTATTTCATAAAAGATTTTTATCCTGCCCCTCCTGCCTGCAGGGCAGCTCAGGACGGCGAACAACAAATTAAAACAATAATATAGGAGGGCAGACCCTCTGGTGGGGAGGGGGCCTTCCTTCCCATAGCCCAGCAGGTTCAGAGTCTGAGAGTGGTTTTGGATCCGGGCCTCCATCTGGATCGGCAGGTGGAGGTGGTGGCTAAAGCCGCCTTCTGCCAGCTGTATCTAGTGCTGAGGCTGCGCCTTCCTGGAGGTCCCCCATGTTATACGAGGGGCCACGATGGAGAGGGCGTTCTCGGTGGCTGGGCCGTGGCTTTGGAACTCCCTCCCGGCGGAAGGTCGCCTGGCCCCGGGTCTGATGGCTTTTCACTGAGCCTGCAAGACCTGGCTGTTCGCCCAGGCTTTCGGAAGGGAGGGTGGGAGGGGAGGGTAGGGAGGGGAACGTTTG
>QEPC01006008.1:1138972-1161916 GCA_003113815.1 Sphenodon punctatus
GGGGCTAGTTTTAATTATTCATATTGTTGTTTTTATGTATTTTATTGTTGTTTTAACTGTTGTGAGCCGCCCCAAGATGCCGTAGGTATGAGGGGGCGGCCAATAAATAAATAAAACAATAAAAGCAATTTAAAAGTTAAAAATTCCATAGGCGGGAGAAAAAAACAACTCCCTACCCCCCCGCCCTCGCCAAAAGCCTAGCAGAACAGCCAGCTCTTACACAAACGTCGAAATGACAGGAGAGGGCCTGAGCAACTGGGCAACAGAGGGCCTGAGAAGGGGCAGCTGGGCTGGGTATGACTGGGCCATCCCAGAGGCTGGGAAACAGGGGTAGAGGCAGAAGCAGGGGGCTCTGCCTCAGGAGAAACAGATGGGGGAGACAGGAGCAGAGCTCTGTCTCCAGGCAGACCCAGCTAGTAGAATGGTTCCCAAGCTGGAGGGTCTGCTGGAACTCTGGCTGCAGGAGGGACAGTCCTTGCTCAGAAGTATCAGGATAGTCAGAGGGGTGTGCGTGTGGTTGAAGGACTATGCAAGAGGGTGGAGAACTGTCAATAAAGAACTAATGGTGGAGCTAATTCCCAGGTGGATTGGCTTTCCTGGAGCAGGGATCCTGCAGGGACTTACCCTGGACTAAGCACACTCTATTACACATGGATATGATCATGATGTAACTTAGAGAAGTTTTCTAATCTGTCCAGCTCAAGCCCATGGGCATGATCTTACCCACTGTATGCACAACGCAAGTAGTTCCCTAAAAGGGTATAGAAGACTGCCTCATGCCCTGTTACCACTCTACATTACTGCTTAGCTGAGTTCATCAGCCAGTGAGAGGAGGCAGGGAGGGGAAAAGTAGATCCATGCAAGCCACGGGGGCAAGGTTTTATGGATCAAAGGGGCAGAACTGACACCCTCAATTTGTACTGTGTTGATATTCATCTGCTAGAAGAAGACATGGAACCTGGTTTTTAGAGGAGCTAAACACTTCAATTCTTTGAACATCTAGACCATTTATTTGGTGTCACATGGATTTAGATTACTCCCTTTTTTAAATTTGTAGATGCAAATGTTGCTTTTATAGTCTACAGTGCAAGAATAACCTCTTGCAACATGTCATTGGCTGTCTAGATTGATTTTTGAACATTGGTCCTATGTTCATATTTGCAAGTGAAGCAGGCAATCCGAGTCACTGGCAAAAGCAATATGATAAATAAATCTCCTCCCCACACTTGCTCCTGGGTTGAAACCTTGTAATCTACAGAGCAAATTTTACATTCCAGTTATAAACCTTTGAAAGCAGGAGTTTATAATGGAAATGGCGGCAGACTCCTAACTACAGTGTCATGAACAGCATCTCTATAATAAATGCTTTTAATTGGATAGCTAATAAATGTTGCCCTCTTTGTGAGAGACCATGAGGCAATCTCACATGCGATGAATTGAATTGAAGTTCAGGGAGAAAAGAAGCAAAGATTGGGTGGATGACTCTTACTACCTAGAACACAGAGAATTATAATATAGAGAATGGAGAGTGAAGGCTGTTAGCATTCCCATTGGTATATGTATGATGTGGAACTGTGACATGCAGAATAACTGTTGTACAGCTATTAATACCGCTTTACTGACTTATATTCTTTCTCTACTCCCATTGCTATCCTCTGGACTGTTTGTCAATATTAGGGGTCCCTGGGTATGTGCTGCAATAAATTTACTCAAGAGGCTTAATTGCATTTTATTTACAGCCTGTAGAGGTGATGCTCATTTCAGAACAGGACTTGTCTTGGTAATGTACTAATAACCGCAGGTTCCAAGAGGCTAAACTGACGCTAAAACAGAAGAATTCAAAACAAAACTTGCAGGGGAGCCACAATAAAAGCACTGAATGGAACAGACAAACTATTTAAGATATAAAAGATGCGCACACAACACATGTATAATTGAGGACTTTTAAAAAAAAAAAAACCAAACAACATTACTTTTTAATTTTTTTTTAACACTCCTGGCTCATTCATTCTTTCTCTCTCTTAGATTATCAGGTGATGATACTTTTCAGGTATTTTTCATTTATTTAAATACATGGGTCGCCCCCTCTGAAAGAACAGGGACTCTGAGCTGCTTCCTTTGGGTGTATTGGACCAGAACATAAAGCCTGCACAAGCAGTAACTGGTAGCGTGAACTACATCTCCCAGAATGACATCATTGCAGCCAAAACGTGACCCTTTACCTTCGTAGGAGGGTTGGAAAGTGGATGAAGGAGGGTAGACCTTTTGACTGTTGGACCCTGATGTCATAGGAGTGCTCCCAGACAGAGAGAAGGCCTGAGCTTGATTGCTTTGGCGCTTTGCAGAGCCTACCAAAAGGGAACTAGGCAGACTCTTCATATTATCACATCGCCTGGCCTGTAGTGTCTTGGAGGCCTGAAAGAGACATCCCTGAGGCCTGCCTTTTACCCCTCTTAGCTGCCTGCTTTCCAGCTTCACAGTGCCTGGATGCAGAGATTTGACCTGCCTGCGGGGAATGGGAGTAGTGGCCCCAAGTCCCGTGTTCCACTCTACCAGAGAGGATTCTTTGAAGTCGGCCAATGAAAGCAAGTTCTGCCCCATGTTCACTGGACAGTGGGTTTTGGGTTGTGCAACCCTGGGGAGGAATCATTCAATGCTATTAGAGACTGACTAAGTTAGTAGTTTCTCTGTGTTCTATGGTATTCTGAACCCCTCTGTGAATCTTCCGTCATTGATATAATTATAGTATATTTGCATATTTAATTTTGTTCATTGAACTATGGCAATTTAGTTTATGAATATCTAGTTGTTTATAGTGATACCAACTGACCATTTTGGGGCACTGCATCCCCAATTTTATTTCCTTCCCCTTCATTTAATATAGCTGTGCTGAGTGACACCTGCTGGCAGTTTTACTTACCATATGGTGGTTCCCCTCTCATTAAAGTCAGTGGTTTGTGTTTATCCAAATGCCATGCTTATTGATCCCATAAGAATTTAATTTAGCTGCATGTAGTTTTGGACACTGCAGGGTTGGTTTTATTTTCCTGGCAGGTTGTTGAGATCCTTCAAGTAACAGATATATGTCTCAGAGGGAGGCAGTGTGCTACAAGAATCTCTCTTACTGGGTGTGGAGAGGACAGGAAGAGCAAGAGGCTACCTGGACTGACTACACCACCTTTGTTGCCCAATTGAATGCAGGACACATCAGGCATCACACCCAGTGCTCCTTCAGGTGGATACTTTGGGCAGATACTCAGCCTAGCCAAGTGCAAGTTACACATACCATACATCAAGGCCTGAGCCAAAGCCTTTTGAAGCCATAAGAACAGAAGAGCTGCTATAAATGGTCTACCTAGCCGCGTAGCCTGCCTTCAGCAGTGACCAGGATGGGATGCTTCATAGATGTAACCTGGGGATAATATTCGTCCTCTTCCTCTGGGGGAAGATCTCAGAGACTACATTTTCCAGCAAACCCCCTGGTTCCTAGTGGTGACCCTGAGGGAATTTCATCTTCCTTGGAGGAGAAGGAAGTAGTGGTGTTGGAGGAGAGGACAGACTCAGGCCTAGAGAGAAAAAAGGACCTCAGGAGGAACACTGCACAGAGTGGATTGTGTCTGGAAAGCAGGTCTGTGGTGAGCTGGTGAAACCTCCACACATTATTTGTGCTTGGGAAAGCTGGAATTGGGAGGAACTCTATGTTAAACCCGAACAACTTCACCTCTCTATCTCCTGTCATTCACTCTCAGCTTTTAAAGCTTTCATTGTACCTGAGTAGGGCTGATGCGGCAGCAGCTGTTACCGTGCTGCAATTCCATTCCGCCATTTCGGAATTGCCGGCACCACACCGCGGCTTTTCTGCGGACATTCCGCTAATTCTGCCGGCATTCTGCAAATTGCGGAATTGTGGAAAAATTGCGGAAACTGTAGGAAAACCGCTGTTCCGCTATTTTGTGGCACTGGCGGAATGGCGGAAGTGGTGAAAATATGTTTCTGCTATTTTGCGAAGCCTGTGGAAGTAGCGGAATGAAATTAGCAGAACTGCGGAAGTAGCGGAATGAAACTAGCAGAATGAAAGCCTCTGCCACGCCATACCACTAATTGCGGAAACGCTGTTTCCAGCGGAAATAGCTACCGTTGCGACATTCCGCTACAGCCCTATACCTGAGCATGAGGTCATGTTAGCGCTGAATCAAAATTTTCACCTGGTTTCAATTTCCGATGGAACCAGCCATTTTGATCATGCTGATCAGAAATTGGAATAAAGGTGTGTTTTTTGGCCGTTTGCGCATGCACAGGATAGCTGCCACCATTCTGCATGTGTGCAAATCGGTTAGTCGGTATTCCAACTGAAATACCAACAGCTGTTCTCATGTTGTGGAACTGTTCTGAGAAAATGGAATGGCCGTTTAAAATCGCATTCTCTGATTACCTTGTCTAATAGCATTGATGGTCCTACCATCCATCCATTGATGGTCTATCCTCCATGGAAATAGAAAGATGACCATGATGACTGAGGTCTTAAGGTGACTCGATCCACTAACCAATTATTCCAGAATAAGTGATTAATGGATTGCGGCCTTAAATACTGGAAGCTCCAAACCTCCTCCTCATCCTTTACAGTTATTTCTTAGCAGTAGTTCATGAAAATGAAAACATGCTGAGGGCAAGATCATTTGTGCGTATAGTCAGCATAGCTCGTCGGTGGTCAGGATTCTCCTCTACTCCTAGTGTAGGCAAACGCACGGTGAAGAACAGCTTGTGCCCTGAGTTTACAGTATAAATAGACAAGACAGCAAAGGGGAAAAGAAAATAGTTCTACCCTATTTTATAAGAGAGAGACTTATCGAAGTATGTGTGTCATGTTGGCAAGTCATAATTGCTTGAGAGTTGCATTTGTACTGAGTTTTGGTAATACCTCTTTGGATTGTATTTCCCCTCCCTTCCTCCCTATTTTGGGGAATATTTTAGAAAATTATATACCCTTTGCTGCAAGGCTGAAATTGAATGTCAACAGCCATAAAACTATCATCTGCTGTACAGCATTAAGAGAGAAGAATTACCTCCTGCTTTGTTCCGCAGTGCTCTTTTGCATTTGCAAATGTCCGGTCAGGATCTCACCATTGTCGTTCATCCCAGACGGTGTCCTGTTCTTCAGCGAGTCCAGCAGGACATTAAAATTAGGAACACCCTGGGAATAGAGTCCGCTTTTTTGAAATTTTTGAAATGCTGAAAAATACTTTAATTGGTTTTCATAAATGAGTCCAATTGTACATGGATGCAATAATCATTTTTATGGCTTTTAAACTTCACCTCCTAATTTAACTTGAGTAAAAACCTAGAGCCCATGGGGAACATGTTTAAAAAGAAGCCAGGTGGAAGAAGTTTGTTTAGAGCAGGGGTGGGGAACCTCAGGCCTGGGGGGCTAACTGTGGCCTCCGACTAGTTTTTATGTAGCTCTTTTCCAGTTCCTGGATCTGGCCCCTGGATCGAGTCCATATCCCCTAGTGCTGAAAGATGGAGCTCCAGCTAGGGGAAGGGAACAGAGATGAGGATAGGGGAGAGATCCATGATCTGGGCCCTCCTCTACTGGTGTACACCCCTTCAGCACCCCTGCCCTCAATGTTTGTGCAGAATTCGGAGCATGTACTAACTTTCAAAGTGGCCCTTGGGAAGGAAGAGGTTCCCCATCCCTGGTTTACAGCTTTGAAAAGAACTGAGTGAGGTGTTGTTTGATTTGTCAGTTTATAACTTTGACATTCATTAATGTCAGGGTTCTGCTGTGCTGGGTTCCTGTATTGAGTACACTCAACCTTATCTGTCCCTTCAGAATCTTGACTTAGGTGGAAGAACTCCGGTTATTCCAGGCCCATAGATGGACTATAAAAAAGGCGAGTAAAAAGCAGTGTAATACACCCGCATCACATAAGAGCCAAATATTTGTTGTATTATCTCACTAAAAATATGCATGTGTTTAACAAATTTGGAGACAGAGAAAATATGTTGTGGTGGTACTCCAATGCTTGCTGCTGGCTGTCCGCCTTTCTTCAACAGCAGGCATATATAGCAGATAAGGACCTTAAATGCCTTACTGGGCTCAAGAGAGACCTCCACCAATTGGATTTGGTCCAATACAAGATATTATCGTACTACTTTGTCTCTGTTGCCTATATTTTGAACCAACACGGCAACCTTACTTTCTCTACACTACTGGGCTCAGTTACACAGACAGCCAATAACACTGCAGTCAGTTAGTCAGGAACTAAAGCACCTCCTGTAGACTCCCTGTGTCAAACTCCTTTGTTTTTAGACAACTGATGAATTGTTTCTTGGTGGGTGGTCGAGAAGGGACAAAATCTTGGCAGATGAGCCATAGTCTTAGAAAGGAATATTGCCCTTCTAACTCACTTTACTCATTCCTTACTCAGGCAAAATGCCCATTAATTTGAGTGGGAAGTATGCCTGATGAAAGCTGGAACCCTACAGGTTCTTACCTTGAAAAAAGTAGGGCAAAACTCAAGAAGTATGTCTGGTTCATTAAGGGAATTTTACCGAACCTTTGCTATTCAAGGGAGAAAGTAAGTGGATGAGTAAGTTCTTTTGTTGTTGTTAATAATTCTTGTGAATTACAATAGCAAGGCAGATTTCCCAGACAACAACAAAAGAAAAATCTGAATTGGAGAAAATTCCACTAACAATGTTGATATTGTCTTTAAGAAATTTTTTTTTTTCCCTTGAGCAATCCCCACTTTAAATTTATCCCTGTGAAAGCACCCACCTATCTAAGTTGCATGCTGTTTAATTCTGTTCTATTCAAGCATAGTACGGTTTAGACTTTTTAATTTAAATATTTCAAAGAACCAATTTATGGCAGAGGTGTTACTTTCCTTCTTAAGTACATATTATGCATTTTTTATTACAATTTTGCTACAGCCAAATGTCTTTTAAAAGCCTGATTCACAAACCACTTCAATGCTTTTCAAGAATGAAAAACAAAGAGTGTGCACTCAAAACGTGACTTACCTTCTGAAATGTTGTAAAAACCATAGAAATGAGGGTAATTTAGAGCTGGGTCTTATTTTTAGGTTACAGAGTATGTTGGCGTTTAGTTTATTTGGTTTGATGATTATCATTTGATGTAGTTGTGGCTATTTAAAAACGCTGTCTCCATGACAGCCTTGTAAATGAACCTTTTGGCTCAGGAACGCTCTTCCTTTTAAAAATAAATCATATTCTCAGAAAATAGGGGTATATGCTTGCAAGAGAGAAAAAAATCTGCACTTTCTTACACCGAGGAGAGCACTGTGTGGTTTCTGTTGAGTAACAGAGAGTGTGACACGGCATATTTTCCTCTGATTCAATGGGAAAATTGATCCATGGACTAATAACTGGGTGTATGGGAAGGTCTGCTCTACACAGGAGAACACACACGAATGTCTCCCTTAATAGGAATGGATTGGTGGGATGTTCCATACTGGGGCTTTGCAATTTTTACTGAAAGCCTTGAATTTCCTGCACTGGAAAACAACTGAACTTGGTTAAAACTGAGATTCCACCATCAGGGCCTAGCATGTAAAGGTCTGGAACCCAGCTCCTTTGTGCTCCAAAAAAGGGCAGTTGCTATCCTAGAATTGCAGATATGCTGCAGCTATGGAGCAGTAGAGATCAGCCTTTCCTTTAGAAGTTGTCTTGCCCAGGATCCTGATTGGCCAGTGGGATCCTGCCTCTGATTGCTTAAGATTGCCCATATTTACTTCCTGGGTCCAAGTCAACCCTTAAGGCATTTTTAGATGAGCCCTATTTTTTCCTGGACTTCTGAGTCTGGGAGAAACAAACTCACATGGCCGGGGGATTAGACGTTCATCCCCACTGCCAGAAGTCAGCCACGTGCCATTGGAAACAGTGGGCGCTGGAAAACCCGTGCATCCTTGGAGATCTGGACTTGTAAAACCAAGTTCAGATCTCCAAGCATGTGCGAGTTCCCCAGTACCCGCTGTTTCCAATGGTACCCATCCAACTTCCGGTAGCGGGGGTGAACATCAAACACCCCCCACCCCAATGTGAATTTGTTACTCTCGGACTCTGAAGTCTGGGAGAAACAAGGGTCATCTAAAAACACCCTTAGTCTTGAACATCCAGACTCAGTCTGTCAGTGCCTCAACTTGCTTCATAGACCCATGCCTACCTCTCCTATCCACACATGAATCCTTATCTCCCATCATTACTCCTGCTATTGTCTTCCCTCATGGACTGACCACTTGGTACCCTCCCAGCCTCTTGCCTTGATGCCTGAAGAGACTGGCATTCTGGAGACTGACCCTTGCCTGAACTCTGACACTTGTCTTCCTTTACTGCCACCTTTTGGTTGGAATCCTGACACCCACTGAAGTCAATGGGTGTTAACAAATGTGATGGCGACCTGCTTAGACCTGCTGTCACCTACGGGCCACTGTCACATTTGTTGGAGCCCTGCCAGCTGTTTGACCTAGATTTTTCTCGGGCATGTTAGGGACTATCCTGACTTTGATCCTGGAGACCTCTGGGATCACAACCTGGGCTACCGTCTGCCTGATCGGGCCAGAGCAGACTACAGTGGGCTATAACATTTTTTTATAGTCGGGTGTGGCCGGGTCTGGATTGGGTCCACCATGGTCAGCCACCGTGGTGACTGTTGTAGGCCACCATTGTGGCTGTCATGGTGGGGGCGGGGCACTGGGCACAACGCATTGGCTGGGCCAGCAGGCCGCACATTCACACAGCTCTCTGCCCTCCCTGGTGGCCCTGCCCTCCCTGGTGGCCCGGCCGCATGAACGTTCATTCCATGGATGGCCCCCGTCCTGAATGTATCTGTCGTGGCTTCCCTTCTCGATCTGGACTGGGTTTCTGCGCTGGTGCTGTCACTTGTGGTTTCACCCAAAGAGAGTTTTGTAACTGACTTCAGTGAGACCAGGATTTCACCATTCAGTTTCAGAACTGTACCTGAGTGGCATTGTTTTTCATTAATAACCCATGATCCCATGGATGAGATATAAACTGAAGTCAAATGCCTGTACCCCGCCTCTAAAAATAAACAGCCACAGCTGACAAAGGGACTTTCCAGAAAGTATGTCACACTTTTTTGGCCATTTTGACACCTGCTCTCCTCTGCTACAGTTTTTTGTTCTACTACAGAGACCCTTCCTCCAAAATATTGTTGCACAAAACACCTGGCTCCCCCTTAACACATTTTAATACCAGACTATGGAACCCCATTTATTATATGTAAGGAATGTCTTTTTAGTTTTCAGATGTAGAAATGTAATTGAAAAATGAATAACAAGAAATGTTTGTGACATCACATTGAGACCAGTATCCCTTCCCTCTTTGTAACAAATGTTCACAACCTTGCTATCTCCCATCTCCCCCCTGCTTGCGTGACATGAGGGGGAAGAGTCCCAAAGAGGATGTTACAAGAGATCCCACAGCTACTTACAGAATACTCAGTCTATAGATGATTTTCTTCCTAACCTCTTACTAAAGGTTGGTGGCTTGTGCCTTAAATAAGGATTTATCTTGCCCTTGTTATCAGTACATGTCTTATCCATTTAGAACCCTACTTAGGCTCTGATCTACGGTTTGCATGTGCATGCTGGGTGTGACGCTCCTTACACTCAGCACATGACGCACACACGTGGCACACAGGGCTCGGATTGTAGTCTCAGTATTTGCATCCAGTTAAAACTTTCCAGCTTTAGGAGCAGTTGGGTAGTGCAATAGATTGCCTACAGAGGTTGTGGAATCTCCTTTGGATGTTTTAAAAAAACGGGCTAGATAAATATCTGTGGCCCTTTTCAAACGGGCCGGCAGTGCGGGGAGTATGGGTGGGCGCCATGGTGAGTCGTTTCCACGCCCCTCCCCCACCTCCACCATCTCCATGCACAGAGCATAGGGCATTGGTGCTCGTTGCTCCATGCGTGGGTGATGGGTGGAGTGCAGGAGTGTGCACGCACCCCCACCCACTGCCTGCAGCATTCCCATGGGTGCCCCCCTGCACCCACTGCGGTGTTCGCATGGGCACCACCCCACACCGATGTGCGAGGGGGAGGGGGTGTCTGTGTGAAAAAGGCCTGTCTGTGAGGCTGGAAGAATGAGGCATTCTGCCTGGGACCAGAGGGGTGAGCTAGATGGCCCTTGAGGCCATCCCTACAATTCTATGTTTCTGTGTAATGAATGTCTTGCAGCAGTTATGTCCACAGGCTATCACAGCTTCCTGCACTTTCAAGGAAGTGCGCCCTTCCTTGGGCTTGGCTATGATCCTCAAGCCACTGAAATCAATAGGACAACTCCAGAGTAAACAGGTTGAGGATTGCAGCCCTTATGTCTGTGTTAGAAGGACTATTGTCCTGAAGAGGAAAGTAGTTTCATAACAAGACTTTCAGCCTAGCTTGTGAATTTCCTTTCCTTCTGATCACATTGTTTGGGAGTCCTTGATGTCCTAAGTTGATCACAGACACTTAACTGTAGCCTTCCCATGTTGGCCTGCTGAACTTCTGAGATGCGGCTTTCTTTCTTAGGGAATTCAACTCAAGCTATGCAGTGGCCTTGCTTGTTTTTATGGCTTGGCTGTTGAGATGATACACTGAAATAACTTGTTTGAATAAGATAAAATTGACTTTCATAAACTTTCCCTTTTAGTCCCCTGTAGGTCTGCAGTATAAAATCCTTCTTTTCTTCAAGGATTTATATGAGGAGAGAGGAGCTGTGAAAAAAGAGGTAGAGAGCTGGAGGAACCCCAGGGTGCCCTTATCTTCAGAGAGGTGAGAGCACAGCTGTAAGAAGCAGTCTCATGGGTGACCCCACACATGGGGTGTCCAGCCACTGGAGGCAGGAGAAAGGGCTGGCAGTCATTATGGTGACAGGTAAACTGCTGGCATTATTATTATTATTATTATTAGGGTAAAGTCTTGTGCTGGAGCTTGAAGCACAGATACCCCTGAGAACTATACTACAACAGTATTGATGGAACCAGAAGTCTCCATGGCTATTTTTACATGGAAGAGGGGATGGGTGTCCTGGCGCAGTGGGTGGAGGTGGGGGGTGTCCTTTCACACAGACAAACACACACACCTCTATCCATCTCCACTCACGGGGCCTCCTCCGGCTTTCCGAATGGCCCCGTAGATGTAGATGGGTGTGCGCCAAGAGCACGCATGCACANGTGGGTGGAGGTGGGGGGTGTCCTTTCACACAGACAAACACACACACCTCTATCCATCTCCACTCACGGGGCCTCCTCCGGCTTTCCGAATGGCCCCGTAGATGTAGATGGGTGTGCGCCAAGAGCACGCATGCACGCACAAACACCCACCGCCCACAGGCGCACTTCCATCCCACCACCGGCCCGTTTGAATGGAGCCCCCCCCCCCACTGCACACCTGCCAGAACACCCAGCGGTGGGTGGGGCCGTCCGTGTAAAAGTGACCCATGTTGTGCAGGGCCACATGAGGGTGCAGAACCAGCAAGGCCTTCGAATAATTTTTGGTTCTTTTCTGAGGTAATTGAATGAGGTTTCTCAGCTTTAGTCTGTCTTTCTTAAGTAAACAAGAACATATTATTTACATTGAGTCTGATTAACATTCACAGGCAGCTATTGACTGCCCAAGCTCAAGGTTCTTACTCTTACTCATTCCAACTGTCAAATCCTGTCACTGAAATGTTGTAATGCTCATATCTAGGATTGCTCAAAGGTCACAGGACCAACGGGGCAGAGCAAAGGGGCTGCAATGCCCCCTTTCTGATGTAATACCACTCCTTACGAAGTGTTGTGCTTCATGGTGCTTCATGGGGTGGGGCTACATCAGAAAGGGAGGCACATTATCCTCCATGATGTAATCCCGCCCTTGCAGAGCACTGTGACATCATAGTGCTCCATAGAGATGGAGTCATGTTAGAAAGGGAGTGAGAAGATCCCTGTGGTCTTCCTCCTTTCTAATGTGGCTGCTGCCTGCTGCTTCCAGAGTCTCTGAAGGAAACTGGAGAAGTGGCAATCCTATTCACATCAACTTCTCCCTTACAGGGGCGTATTCCACATTCCTTATACTGTTATCTACTGCTCGCCATGTTGGCTAGCGGGGCTTAATTTGTGGGGGGGCTTTCCAGGGTTCAGCCCTGGCAATTAAATACAAAGGGAGGTCTGAGCCCCTGGAAATGTTCCCAGCAGGAATGTGCACCCCAAATTGTGAAAGACCAGGGAAAGACCTTTATTGGTCATTTCAGGGTTGGAAACAAAAGCAGAAAAAAAATGAATGGTTTATTTGGCTTTCTTTGATGACTTTCCTGTCCCACCCCTCTATTCAGCTTTGGACTGGGAGGTGTGGGGCAGGGGCATGGCTTCTGTGACAGGCATGGGCCCCATCAATTCATTTTTTTCTACAAATTAAGCACCGTTGACTGTTAATTGTCTCCTTCTTCCTTGTGCTCCCCCTTCCTGTTGTATCAATCAGTTGCTTCTTCTCTTATGCGTAGATTTCATTTTCCTCCGACTCAGGCCCTGCAGTCTCGGTGTTTGCTCACTGTGGGGCATTGGATGAGGGCGAGCCATCTGAGACTAAATCCTTACAAGATGGAGGTGATGGTTGTGGGGAAAGCCGGGGTGGTGGTGGTCCCCATCATTGATGAGGTTCCCCCCTCCCCCCGGTTTCTCAGGTCTGGAGTCTGAGGGTGCTCCTGGACCACAGCTCTGCCTGGATGCTCAGGTGATGGCTGTGGTGAAGGGAACATTTTGCCAGTTATATCTGGTGCGTTGGCTTAGGCCGTATGTCTCGGACTCGGATTTGGCCACGGTCATCCATGCTTTTATTACCTCGAGACTGGATTACTGCAACGCACTCTACGTGGGCTACCCTTGGTATTGGTTCGGAAACTGCAGCTGGTGCAGAATGCGGCGGCCCATCTCTTAAAGGGGATGGGCCGACGCGAGCATATAACACCGGTGCTTTGCTCTCTGCACTGACTGCCGGTAGGTTTCCAGGCCCAATTCGAGGTGGTTTTGCTGACCTTTAAAGCCCTAAATGGCTTGGGCCCCGCCTGTCTGCAGGACCGCCTCATCATCCAGGTCCTGGAGCAGCCTCTGCGGTTGGCTGGGGGTGCCCCCCTCGGGGTTCCCCATGTTTCCTGGGTGTCCACTATGAGGAGGGTGTTCTCCGTGGCTGCACCGCGGCTGTGGAACTGCCTCCTGTTGGAGAGCCACTTGGCTGCCGGCCTCCCCTCTTTCCGCAGACAATGTAAGACCTGGCTGTTCCACCAGGCCTTTCCCGAGGGAGATGGGGGGGGATGGGGTTTTATATTGTTTTCATTGATATTACGGTTTATTTGAATGTTTTAATGTCTGTAATGTTTTAATATATTGTGAGCTGCCCCGAGATGCCTGAAGCAGGAGGGGGTGGCATCTAAATTGTAAAAATAAATAAATAAATAAATTGCAAACTCATCTGGGGGTAGGAGCAGACCATCTTTCTGTCATGTGTCCATGAAGCACCTAGCCTTTTGAGGCCTTGGTCACAGGTTTCGAGATGTCACCTCAACCCACATAATAAATAATAATCCCTTTTACTCTACTGTACTTTGGAAAATATGTAAAATTGGCCCATGACCATCACATTGTATTCTACAGTGTTGTGTTCAGCAAAAAGCCTTGACCTTTTGCTTACCGTCGAGACAAACAGCTTCATTATTCCACAGTATTCTCGGCAACGTGTAAGTAGGTTAGATACTTTTAGCATCTTTTGCCCTCTTCATAAAGCAAGGTCACCCCTTATTGCAGTCATCAACATTGTGGTTTAGTGACTAACCATGTTGCTTTGAATCAAACTGGAGGAAAAAAAAATCCCCTAAACTTCTTCCTATTAAAGAATAATGTTAATTGTTTAGTGTATATAGAAGAAGGTTATATGGCCCATTGACTTTATATAGATTGAAATGCTAAGCAGGGCTAAGTAGAAGCATCAGTAGGGAATAGAGGGTAAGCGCTCATCAGTTTTATGTTCTCTTTCCTATTTACTGCTTACCCCTTACAGTGTTTCACAACTAGATAAATAAAAAGTTTTCTTTGATGCTTCATAAATAAATATACTAATATCTTTGGGGGGCGGTTATCAATCGTATTGAGGAATTGGAACAACTTGAAAAAATGTTATGCTGCTGTCTGAAAAGAATCAACTGGAATCATCCAGACCAGATGACCAAGGTGGTCTGCTAGTGCAGTCAGTAGTTCTCAAACACTTGATGCCACCTCCGCCCCCTTGCTGTTGCCAGCTTAAATTTCCAAGTTCTGGGCAACTGAGCCAGAGAGATTTTCAAAATGGGGTTGTCTTGCCCACTTCTTCAGCAGGAATTGGTGGCTGCACCCCTTTTCATGTCTTGCCCCCCTAAGATACATTCCAAAGAAGCATGGTCCCCAGATTAAGAGTCACTAGGTGTAGCCATACGAGCTCCTGTGGGCAGGCTACCATGCCTTGGGCAGCCTTAACCCACTCTGGACAGCCGGAGTGCTGGTGGTGGGGTGAGCAGCTGGCTGCAACGCGTTGTGTCCTCAGAAAAAGGTCGAGGACATGTGTAGCAGTCTTACCCCAAATGGCGTAAGACTGCCCAAGGCTTGGTAGTCCATGTGCTCTAGTTTCTCTTGCCGTGCCGTGAGCTCTGTGATGGGGCTTTGAGTGGTGGGTGCTTTCACCCATGGCTACGTTATAGCCACGGCAGGACTTTGGTTGGGAGGGAGGCGGAACAGGGCGGGGTGCCCGCTCGTATGGCCAGTACCTCAGCCTGCCCCAGCTGTGGCAGGAGTTGGCTATCCGACTGCTCCCGCCGTGGCGAGAGCTCCGACTGCCCCAGCTGTGGCAGGAGCTCCAACAGCTACCTGGCTGCCCTGCAGGGCGGGGGGCAACCATCTGCCCAACTCCCCACGCTAGCCCCATAGTGTCGCGGCAGCACTTGCTCATTATGGGACCACACAGGATTAGGCCTTTCGCAGCTTGTATGGCTGAACCCACTGTTGTAACNGGGCAGGGGCATGGCTTCTGTGACAGGCATGGGCCCCATCAATTCATTTTTTCCTACAAATTAAGCACCGTTGACTGTTAATTGTCTCCTTCTTCCTTGTGCTCCCCCTTCCTGTTGTATCAATCAGTTGCTTCTTCTCTTATGCGTAGATTTCATTTTCCTCCGACTCAGGCCCTGCAGTCTCGGTGTTTGCTCACTGTGGGGCATTGGATGAGGGCGAGCCATCTGAGACTAAATCCTTACAAGATGGAGGTGATGGTTGTGGGGAAAGCCGGGGTGGTGGTGGTCCCCATCATTGATGAGGTTCCCCCCTCCCCCCGGTTTCTCAGGTCCGGAGTCTGACGGTGCTCCTGGACCACAGCTCTGCCTGGATGCTCAGGTGATGGCTGTGGTGAAGGGAACATTTTGCCAGTTATATCTGGTGCGTTGGCTTAGGCCGTATGTCTCGGACTCGGATTTGGCCACGGTCATCCATGCTTTTATTACCTCGAGACTGGATTACTGCAACGCACTCTACGTGGGCTACCCTTGGTATTGGTTCGGAAACTGCAGCTGGTGCAGAATGCGGCGGCCCATCTCTTAAAGGGGATGGGCCGACGCGAGCATATAACACCGGTGCTTTGCTCTCTGCACTGACTGCCGGTAGGTTTCCAGGCCCAATTCGAGGTGGTTTTGCTGACCTTTAAAGCCCTAAATGGCTTGGGCCCCGCCTGTCTGCAGGACCGCCTCATCATCCAGGTCCTGGAGCAGCCTCTGCGGTTGGCTGGGGGTGCCCCCCTCGGGGTTCCCCATGTTTCCTGGGTGTCCACTATGAGGAGGGTGTTCTCCGTGGCTGCACCGCGGCTGTGGAACTGCCTCCTGTTGGAGAGCCACTTGGCTGCCGGCCTCCCCTCTTTCCGCAGACAATGTAAGACCTGGCTGTTCCACCAGGCCTTTCCCGAGGGAGATGGGGGGGGATGGGGTTTTATATTGTTTTCATTGATATTACGGTTTATTTGAATGTTTTAATGTCTGTAATGTTTTAATATATTGTGAGCTGCCCCGAGATGCCTGAAGCAGGAGGGGGTGGCATCTAAATTGTAAAAATAAATAAATAAATAAATTGCAAACTCATCTGGGGGTAGGAGCAGACCATCTTTCTGTCATGTGTCCATGAAGCACCTAGCCTTTTGAGGCCTTGGTCACAGGTTTCGAGATGTCACTTCAACCCACATAATAAATAATAATCCCTTTTACTCTACTGTACTTTGGAAAATATGTAAAATTGGCCCATGACCATCACATTGTATTCTACAGTGTTGTGTTCAGCAAAAAGCCTTGACCTTTTGCTTACCGTCGAGACAAACAGCTTCATTATTCCACAGTATTCTCGGCAACGTGTAAGTAGGTTAGATACTTTTAGCATCTTTTGCCCTCTTCATAAAGCAAGGTCACCCCTTATTGCAGTCATCAACATTGTGGTTTAGTGACTAACCATGTTGCTTTGAATCAAAGTGGAGGAAAAAAAAATCCCCTAAACTTCTTCCTATTAAAGAATAATGTTAATTGTTTAGTGTATATAGAAGAAGGTTATATGGCCCATTGACTTTATATAGATTGAAATGCTAAGCAGGGCTAAGTAGAAGCATCAGTAGGGAATAGAGGGTAAGCGCTCATCAGTTTTATGTTCTCTTTCCTATTTACTGCTTACCCCTTACAGTGTTTCACAACTAGATAAATAAAAAGTTTTCTTTGATGCTTCATAAATAAATATACTAATATCTTTGGGGGGCGGTTATCAATCGTATTGAGGAATTGGAACAACTTGAAAAAATGTTATGCTGCTGTCTGAAAAGAATCAACTGGAATCATCCAGACCAGATGACCAAGGTGGTCTGCTAGTGCAGTCAGTAGTTCTCAAACACTTGATGCCACCTCCGCCCCCTTGCTGTTGCCAGCTTAAATTTCCAAGTTCTGGGCAACTGAGCCAGAGAGATTTTCAAAATGGGGTTGTCTTGCCCACTTCTTCAGCAGGAATTGGTGGCTGCACCCCTTTTCATGTCTTGCCCCCCTAAGATACATTCCAAAGAAGCATGGTCCCCAGATTAAGAGTCACTAGGTGTAGCCATACGAGCTCCTGTGGGCAGTCTACCATGCCTTGGGCAGCCTTAACCCACTCTGGACAGCCGGAGTGCTGGTGGTGGGGTGAGCAGCTGGCTGCAACGCGTTGTGTCCTCAGAAAAAGGTCGAGGACATGTGTAGCAGTCTTACCCCAAATGGCGTAAGACTGCCCAAGGCTTGGTAGTCCATGTGCTCTAGTTTCTCTTGCCGTGCCGTGAGCTCTGTGATGGGGCTTTGAGTGGTGGGTGCTTTCACCCATGGCTACGTTATAGCCACGGCAGGACTTTGGTTGGGAGGGAGGCGGAACAGGGCGGGGTGCCCGCTCGTATGGCCAGTACCTCAGCCTGCCCCAGCTGTGGCAGGAGTTGGCTATCCGACTGCTCCCGCCGTGGCGAGAGCTCCGACTGCCCCAGCTGTGGCAGGAGCTCCAACAGCTACCTGGCTGCCCTGCAGGGCGGGGGGCAACCATCTGCCCAACTCCCCACGCTAGCCCCATAGTGTCGCGGCAGCACTTGCTCATTATGGGACCACACAGGATTAGGCCTTTCGCAGCTTGTATGGCTGAACCCACTGTTGTAACAGACATTTCTCCAGTTCAAGAGTAAGTTCTTTCAATACAGCAAGGAGATATGGTTTTTTAGTCATATGAAAAGTGAAAAGCAGAGACCAGATTTCCAACCTGTGGTGCTATTTCAAATACCTGGACTGAATCAACTAAGAAATTTTTTGAACAACACAATTACCTCTCAGATATTTTCTGTGGCACTTCCACAGCTGATCAGTATGTGTTTAGAGCTGAAATAAATAGACATTTTTGTATTCACAAATGTTATTTGCATTTTCAGATGGTCTGTCTGAATAAATATTTGCACCTGAAATTATAATTTGTTTATGTGTATATTCAGATATTTTGTTTTGGATACTCTGATTTTTTTCCCAGTTCAAACCAAAACGACAGAAAAAAATGGAAAACCAACCTGAAAAACTGAAATGTATGCGTGGTAGAACTGTTCAGACATTACAAAATATATGCCACATATGGTAAACAATGTGCTGCTGAGACTTGTAGGTCCTGTGTGGTTTCCAGCCAAAACAAACTCCACTCTTATTTTTTTATTTAATTGCTCATTTATTAAATAAAATTAAGACATTCAAGTGTCTCCTCTCTAAAGAACCTTGTGTTGAAAATTCAGGGTCCAAGCCTGTTCTGAGTGAATTCAGAGTTACAAAAAATTCTAATTGTCATTCTGGTGAGTTGGAGTGACTCATGCAACACGCAGTGACATATGACAAAATTCCTGAATCCCTGTGCCGTCCCATGTATGGATGAGACCATGATCTCATTGATATTTACAATATTTTGCATGTCTTTGTTGCTGTCTGGGGAGGTCACAGAATTATATTTAAGTCTCAAATGGGGTTACAAGGGGTGGAAAACTGATATACTAAGTCCTGTGAGGTCCTGAACACTCTCATCTCACTTTTACTTTAAAAAACGGTATATTTCATTAGTGCAGTTTTAATTAAACCAACCTTCTTAACAAGTTGATGTTCTTAACACGCGGAGAGACCTTAAGAATTTATTTTACAACATTACTTCAGACCTGCAGCACCATGGGCCTACTGGAGAAAAGCTTCTCCTTTCTTTGAGGCATCATGAATGAGTGGTGAAGGCACTCAACTATATCCCAGAACATTGTGGCCTTGAATCCTGCTCATTCTCACTCTACTCTGGGCATCTACCCCTAGTCCTGATCAATTGGGTTATGGAAGCCAAAGACCATCTGATGTGATGCTGGCCATATCACTTCTGCATACTCAGGGCCACAGAAAGTTTTGCTCTTAAAAACCATACAAGCTTGATAGGACACATAGGTTGGGATGGACTTGGACTTGACTTATTTCTCTATTTCTCAATGTCAGACACAGAGATGGGTTTACCCCTTATGGCCTTTTGCTGACTGCCAGAAGTAAGAAGAAAGAAATGAAATTCCACCAATCCCTCCTCCCTCTACTGTCACTCGAGAGTGATTAGGTGGGATACACACAGCTGGTCCTAATGACTGATTCCTTGCTGAAGGATCTAGTGGGAATTAGGCATTGATGAACACCCTGGAACTATGTGCTTTATTGGTTGGATTTAAAGGAACAATTCTTTGCTTCTTGGCATGTACAGCGAGTATGAAAATATGCATCAGAATGGTGGACATGAGGGCAGAAGGGGTGGGGGTCAGAGAAACCAAAGACATTTAAAAATACGAGGAATTTTTAAAGAGCATCAAAATTATTTCAATTTTCTTCTCTGGTGGAATGAATTTCCCTTCTCACAGAAAATACCTAACTTTTATTAAACTATTCACGATCAATTCCAGTTTAGGCTCCATTTTAAGATTTCCCTCTTCTCTATCTCTCATTGACTATCCATTCCCCTTTCATTAAGGGTCTAATATTAAATTGTTTGAAGTCCAGCACTCCAATAAGAATGTAGAAGACAACGAGGTATAAAGTATCATTGTGAAGCATGCTCCATGCTTTTAATCAGCTATTGTTATCCCCATTATTTTGTGTAGTGAACTATTTTTTTCTGATTATACCGTATGTCAAATATATAACATGTCATACCTTCATGTATCATTGTTGTTTAATTGATGTTTTTTATTCTTTCCGTTGAAACTGATGTTGGGAATAAAACATCAATACTTTCCTAGTAATTGATGGCTCGTTCCTGTCATGTATTGAGGAGGATTAAAACATCAATTAAATGAAGATTGTGTGACATTGTGTGCACTTGACCTGGGCTTCAAACTATGGAACTATCTGTCGGATGGGGGGAGCTCAGTTCCTTGTGGCAAAATGAAGCTAATTAGCTGAATATTTATTTGAGGAGAAGAAAAACTTAAGGTGAACCTTCCCTTCTTTAAACGTTTTCTGTTTAAGACCCACAGTTGATGAGTGATCAGTTATAAAGATGTAGTCACTGAAATGTTATTTATAGTTGCGCCTATAACTACAAGCGGCACAGGAATCTATCTTCCTCTCTCCCAAAGTTCCTCCACCTATTGGTAGAACTTTGTCGCTCTCTCTACGTCCACCCACCTACATTCTAAAAGCCTCCTTTTTGGTGCATGCCATTCCTGATGAGAAGGGCTGTACCCAATTGCTGTTACTCTTTAATTACATGAAAGAGTTGCCACCGAGTGAGGCAAGGTGTACTTTGTCTTTATCAGAGACTTCAGTCCTCATTGACCAGCCACCAATGCACTTGCATTTAGGTCTGAAATGACATTGTGGCGAGTGTTGTTTCCATTGGAAACCGGACATTTGCCTTCATCTGTGTGATGCAGAAACTTACCAGCTTTACCACTGTTTTTGCCGTTTGTAATTATTTTTCACAAGTTGAACAGAGCTGGTACAGGGCTGATCTCAAGCCTTATGTGTGCTCCGCCTGCACCTTGGGGCTATGGAGATGCAAAAGTGCCAGCTAAGTGCTAGAGAAATGTTGGAAATTGCTATAAAAGTGCTGTAAAACTGTAATAAAAAGTCCCATAAAGTCTCAGAAATGACAAAAAAGTGATGTAAAATTACTGAAAAATGACAGAAAGTGATGAAGATTGCTGGCAACTGATGAAAAGTGATGGGAAATGATGAAAAATCATAGGCGCTGATCTCAACAATGGCAGAAGTGTGGCCTCACTGGAGACTGACAAAGTACTGACAAACAGCCGCAAGTGCTCCTGAAAGGTCAGAATGGGAACACTTGCTTTCGTCTCAGCCCTACTTGCTGAGCCCGCATCACCCACTTGCGCCAGGTTTATACAGACCCAGCAGCTGCCATGGTCATCAGTCCACCCATGCAGCACCCGTCCCCAACACCATACAGCTGCAGGTGGATCGCCTGATGCTCTACACTGGCACCTGCAGCTCTATGGCATTGCCCAGGGCAACCCCCCACTGGGAGTGAAGCTGCAGTGGCCGTCCACCAAGTAGATAGACTACAGCTTTGCCTCCAGCTGATGCTCCAGTTTTGGGCATCCCGCTCAGCTAATGGTGCTCTAGGATGTTCCGGAGCACTGCTAGTGGGGCTGGAGTGGAGCTTCTGCTCCACCTGCACATCTGGTGGCCCACACTTACATGTGTGAGGTAGAGCTGAGATGTGGGCACCATCGGTTTAAAAGCACCCAGTGGTCCCACATCACTGAGGACCATGCTAAAACCAGACTGGACAGAGACCTGAGTGTGCTAAATTGTGGGTCCAGTTTATTATCACATGGCTTACTAGTTCAGTATGTGCTAACTAATAAATGATACACAGGGTATTTTCAGACGTTACGAGATCACGCTCAACCACAGTGAACCACGATCAATCCTGCGGTAGGGCCAAAGCGCCCTGAACTTCTGTTTCACAGGCGCCAGATGTTCACCACGGTCCATACCCACATGGGGTCAAAATCAACCACGCTTCCAGAGCTCCCCCCTGGACCATCTCTGAAAGCGTGGTCAAAGAGATTCCCGACGGGAACCAACAAAAAGTAACGTCTGGCCGGCAACCACCAGCCGGAATCAAAGGAAATGATTCCCATCCGGGGACAAAGCACGCAGTGTCGCTGCCAAGCAAGCAGCAACAACACAGGCCAGAGAGGGAGATTTAAATGGCACACAGAAGTAGCCGGGATGAGCCTCTTCGGCGCCTTCTGGGTGCTTTGACCACAGCCCAGCCCAGGATCGACGTAACATCTGTTGCGCTGCCCTGGGCCATGATCTGGTGGCCCGATTCCCTGCCGCATCACGTCTGTTCAGGGCTTCTTTTGACCACGGGGGGTGGTTGTTCGGTTCACCCCCGCCGGGAATTCACTGTGGTGAATCGGGACCACGTAACGTCTGAAATCACCCACAGATAGGTAAAATGATATTTTCAGGATATTGTCACTTGAAAAGAAATGGACACACCATTGCTCATTAAATGCTTTCTGTTTTCAGTAAGAATAGTATCTGTAGTATCCGTATCTATAGTATCAGTAAGAAGAGAATCTGTTTTCAGTAAGAATTAAATCAAGTAGCAGATTTAAAACAAATAAAAGAAAGTATTTTTTTCACTCAACACACAAGTTGTGGAATTTGTTGTCAGAAGATGTGGTCAAGACCAGTACCATTGGGCACCATACCATTGCACAGCCATACCAAAAACCAATTCACAAAATACCAAAAATGAACTAACCAAAATACTGAAGTAAACTAAATACTTAACCAAACTAAACAGCAGGAATATTCACATCTGGAAAGAAACTGGATATGAATAGTGCTTTGTAACTGGGTTTGCCAAAATGATTAAGAATGGCTGAATTTGTCAAATTCATTATTCACTGCAGATATTCATTTCAGCTCTAACTAGTACAAATCCCCTTCTTGAAAAATATGTCACCTTGCAGAATTGCTTATGATTCGTAATAGTGTGTAAAATACCATATATGTAAATACTCCTTTTGGAGAGAAAAAAACAGTGCCTGCCCTCAGCGCAAGCCTGGCCTAAATCTTATTGGGTGTTAACACAGAGAAAGGAAACCTGCCAGACCTCAGAGTGCTCCATCTCTCTTCCCCCCCCCCCGGCAGCAACTTCATGCAGGCTCCGTGAGGATCCCAGCTGATGGGCTGGCAGTTTCCCCAGCTGCGGTCGGCCTGCATGCCACCTCACTCCACCATAAAGTTAGTTGCTCCCACAATCTCTCCCGGTTTTGATCGTGACTCTATGGTGGAGAACATGGCTTGCCGCAGCCCCCCCCCATCAGATGGAGACAGCCCCGGGGCAGCACG
>QEPC01006008.1:1172612-1183509 GCA_003113815.1 Sphenodon punctatus
CCAAAGCACAATTGTACAATATTTTGTGAATCAGAGAGATTTTAAACTGATTCAATGTCTGATGCTTCTAAAGATGGAAGAGAACAGCAGAGATGTGTGTTTAATATATCTCTTCCCATCCTTAAAGATCCGACTGTAATTGTTAAACCTGTTTACTCACACACCCAAGATTCAAGCATTGACAGTGCTACTTCTCAATGAACAAATTATTTTCTTTTATATTAGTAAAGTGTTGCCATTGTAGGTATTAATGCAGCGAAGCCAACAGATGATGCATAGAATAAATCGCTGCCGTATTTGAAGATAGCTACATTTGCATATCTTCCTTTTTCTATATACAAAAAAGGCAAAAAAACAGGAACTAAAGAATAGTAGGAAATATAACTAAAGAACAGAGAAACATATCTCCAGCATAAACAAAACAGTGTATTTTTAATTGAAATAACAGGCACCAGAACTGAACATCAAAACACTGAACTTTTTCAAAGTTTTCAGCATTAAAGAATGAAGATGAAATACAATTTGGCAACAGAAAGCTGCAACATTGTAGAGGATGGTCACTTTTTGTATGTCATGTGGCTTTAAAAACAAGTCAGATAAATGATGATGCCATTAAAACTGAACTAATTAAAGAAAGCTTCTTTTAAGAACTCATTAACTGCAACCTCATTTGCATAATGATGCATATTAATTAAGTTTTAATGAATCTGAATTTGCACCAAGCCTATTCATGTTGGCTTTGAAACAAATTGAACAAATTAGTTAAAAGCTTTTTGGAATCTACTTTTCACACCAAACAGGATATGAATGCAATCATCTCCACAAAAAAGAAATATTTTTCTTTTAATTTAATTCAAAGGTATGCAGGCCCATCTATTAATTATTTTTAAATGCAATAATTTCCACCTTTTCTTTGCAAAATCAACAAGATTACTCATTCTCGAGCAGGAAATATTATAAATGTATGTTGCAGGGTAAAATCATTAAAGCCAATTTATTGAAAATAAGGTGGAAACATTTGACTACGGGGTGCATTTAGTTTACTTAATACGCAGATTTCAATTTTGTCGGTAACCTTTAGGCATTTTGGCTGTCTGCTCAGCAGCCACTGGAGCTGTATTTTTATGCTACTATCAATTTTTCAAGATATATGTAAAATGCTAAATTGCTCTTCTAATACCCATTTCCTAAAGTCAGATTTCACAGCATCATGAGTATTATTGGAAGGAGGGAAATCATTTCTAAGCATTTAAAAGCTGTTTTTTCTTGCTTTGGTGTACTGTGGATCTTAATATATATTTTTTTTTTTTTACAGATACACACAAGAAACAGAATCCAATTTTAACAAGTTTGCTTCCAGCTCATAATAAAAACAAGAATTACAGCAGAAACACTATTGATTTCCTTATACTCCATTGTGTCTTCATCAAGAATGAAGAGATTTATGTAATTACTGCTCCATCTTTTGTTGTTAGAAAGCACTTTTTTTGTAAGTCAGCAGATACAAAGACTGGAATGCTTTTATTGTTGAGATTAGAAGATCATTTTTTTTCTGTGTTAAACTGTTTTTCTATGATAGGTTCTTTGGGGAGGTTGACAATTAGGAAGTGCTGTATGTTGAAAATTCACATCTCCCCCCTCCATTCCCCCTTATTTACAGAGAATTTTTTTTTAACATCCTTTTATCCCTTCACCTTCCTCTCTTTTAAAAAAATCATACTCTTTTTTTTCTTTTGTCCACAGTGGCATCCATCGGCACTGAACGGATGCCAATGCAGATTCCCTGCAGCAACATGCTATAAATGCTTTTACACTTAGTAGTATAAAATGGCAAGATGTTGTATTATTGCCTCCTAATGACTATATGTTCCTCTGATTATTTTTTTGTCTGCTGTCAGTGATTCTTCTTTCCTGTTTAATAATAAAATTGACTTTAAGCTCCAATATCTGATAAGCTTGAGGAATACATTCTGGATCCCATCTTTCCTGTGGTGTAATTTGAGGCTTCTCTGAGGTTTCTATCCCTTGAGGGGAAGCTAGTTGTTCTATGGAAGTCAGGGAACCCACTGCCAATTTTTGAAGGATAAGCATTACTAGGGCATGTAAAAGTAACCAAATGCCCTTAGCCCCAGGTGGAATGGGTGCACAGTGGCAGTTAAAGAAGGAATTGGATGGAGGACAAATATCAGTTTAACTCTTGTAGGGACGGAGTTTGACTTAGCTTGTTTTCCCCCTCACATTCAGTATCCGTTCTGAAATGTATCTTTAGTCCATAAAGGTTGCTTTGTAATGTTTTCTAAGCATCTTCTAGCACAACAAAGTACCAAAGCAAATTTTGCGTAACACTTTAGTTTTGTCTCTCATTTTGGGTTGAGGGGAGGATTTTTTAACCCTTTTTTTTAAAAAAAAAAGATGTTTCCACATTTTTAACCTTTTTCTATTCTTGTACTTTTTTTATGGTGTACTGTAACTTGAAAACACAATGAAGCTGTTAAATATTTTAAGTACCATCTGATTTCCAAATCGGAATAAATTTTTATGAGTTCGCAACCTGAAATAAAGGGGGGAAAATTGCTGTAAGTTATGGAGCCATAATTCTTTTGAATTTTAGAATCCTGGATTAACCAGAGAACATTAACACCATTATAATAACCCATAATTAAAAAAATAATAAAGGCATTTGAGACCTTCCATTATGGTCTCTGTTTAAGTAGACAGATATCATTACAGATAATAGTTCTATATTTGCCAGATATGCAATCACCCTAACCTGTAGGCAGGCACTGTAACCTGTCTTGTATCCTACTGCTTTATAGGTAACACTTAATGTTTCTGGGCTTTAAGATATTTATTCTGCTTCTTGGAGACATAAAAGAGAATTTACGAGGGATGCTTCCCTTTGCCCATGTTCTGCTTCTCAAAATGGATTTTAATTGTATTTATCTGGTTCCAGGAGGGTCTGCCTTTAGGAAGTGATCATCTTAAAAGGGGGGGGGGGGGAAATGGTACAAATTTAGAGTAGAGAACCAGCTCCTTTTGGGGAATTTTTGACAGAAAGTGTCTTCCTTGGGGAAGGTCAAGAGTCATTGGTATTAAACTAGACAAGCTGGTAGTGGAGTGTTAATGGAAATGGAAAGCAGATGTTTGGTAATTAGGGGAGATGTGAATGACAAGACTTGAGAGGTACGGTACATGCTCTAGCTGGCACAAAGCAGCTGTTGTTACCGATTTCACTGTCAGAAATGTACACAAGTCAGACCATCCCCTGTGAGTTTGCCATAGCTGTGACAATTAGAAAAAATTGTATTTGATTAAAATAAGTAATATATCATACAAAGTAATTTTTTGTAACATCTAGAAATGGCCTAGGTTAGATCCCACGAAATTTGCCTAGGAGCAAGTCCAAGCCAGTCGAATCAATGCGGTCCTCAAAAGTAGAGAAAGTCAAGATGAGTATTGACACGCAGCGTTGATTCTCAGGCTTTGCTCACTGGAAGAGTAGAAGCAAAACTACATACGCTTCTATCGGGTGTTTCATTTAAAAAGGAACAACAATAAATGAAGTGGATTTTCTAAATTGGTTCTTATTTAGATGAGGACATAATTTTAATTTTACTGACATCTGTGTGTTTGCTCAACAGCGTTTGATTCAAGTCTTCTGTTGTGATTTATTTCCTCTACACTCGGTGAACCAAATTGTCCTTCTTTTCTGTTTACATGTGTGGATCTGCAGAAGCTCTAAGTAAAAGTAGCCTGGGAGGGAGCATTAGTAATCTATTGTATTATGGGTGCTTTTTCAAATCCATTGTAAGTACAGAAGAAACCCTCTTACATGGAATGCTCTAATTTGGATCATTCATTATTCCAGACATACGTTACGTCACCTGAAAGTCCCCCAAACTCTGCTACTGTTACAGTAGACATCCCCTCCCTCTTATCTGGACACATTTCTAATTTAGACAGAATGTATGCTCCTTAAGGTGTCCAGGGTTTCTACTATAAATTGAAATTAGGTGTCCAAATGTCGAAGACATATTTTTATTATGGTGGCGCCCAAAGATCCTAATCAATGTTGGACATCCATTGTTTTATGTGCTTTGTAAGCACATAGGAAAGTGCAGCCCTGATGTTCCTATATGCTGTCTAATCTCTCACATTTTCTACAACTATGGGTGTTTTCAGACATGACGAGATCACAGTGAACCACGCTGAATACCTACATGTGGTCACTGTGCCCTGCACGTCTGTTCAGCATGGGGTGTTTTCAGACGTGACGAGATCACAGTGAACCACGCTGAATACCTACATGTGGTCACTGTGCCCTGCACGTCTGTTCGGCGGCCGCCAGATGTTCGCCACGCTGAATGCCCACATGGGGTCAATTTCAACCACACTTCTGGGGCTCCCCGCATGAAAATCCCCAGAAGCCTGGTGAAAGTGATTCCCAGCCAGAACAAAAAAAGAGTAACGTCTGGCCAGCGATCACGGCCCGGAATCCCCGGCGGGATTCCGGGCCGTGGTCAAACTGGCCTGACGCTGCGGTGGCATTGGCCTCGCCGCCCGCCTGTCTCCCCAGAGGAAGGGATGGGGCCGTGCGGCCACACGTTGTGCCACGCGGCCCCGCCCCCTCCCTGATTCCCCGCCAGGATCCCCGGCACGCCTGTTTGCGGTGCCTGGGTGATCCTGGCGGGGAATCTCTGGGTTGTTTCCGGGACAGGGCGAAGCCACCCTGTCACGTCTGAAAACACCCTTTGTGTGAAAATTAATCCTAAATCACTGGATTTCTCCATTCCTGGTGAGTCCATAGCACCTATAGCAACATCAAAACAAATTGAAATTCAGCATTTCCATGGTTCACTTGGTAGCATTCTTGTAGCTGGACGGTGAAAAGATCATAGTTCCAATGCAACATGAGACCTCATTTGCAGTGGAATAGTAGTGGTTTTCCATTGTTAGAATTTCTAAACTGATGTCCTTCCGGCCAAACTCTAGGATCTGATCCAAAGCCAACTGAAGTCAGTAGTCATCTTTCCAATTCTCTTCTGGGAGATGTAGATCAGGCCTTTCATGGCTGACCTGCAGCTAGTTAGAATGCTAAAATACTTCATTTAGGCCTCAATTCTCAAACCACTTATTTCAGAGTAGTCCATTTGAATTGCCATTGTAGATTGTGGCTTAGAGTAAGCATGAAACCCTGAACTTACATTGAAAGCAAATGAGAGTCTTGCTAATGACTTCAATGAGTACAGAATTGTTTTAACTCTGGCCTAGATGATGGCAGTCAGCATTCACTCCCCCCACCCCCCAATCAAACAAGTGATCCTTTCCAAAGCTGTGTGGTTTTCTTTTTAAAAAAAAAATCAGGATATAATGGTTGTTGCATCTGTCTACATCACAATCACTATCAAACATATTGTGTGGTAAAGCACTTTGGGTTACCTTGAATTTGAAAGGCATGTTCTAAAGCAAGCATCAGTTTAATTCTAAATAAACATCTTTGCCTCAAGATTCCCTTTGATGATTTTACTCTGTGTTAAAGATAATGGGCCAAAAATGTATCAGACGGTTAAAGAGATCCTGTGATATAATCCTTGTATTGTTGTTAGCTTGGGACTTGTACTGCCATAGGGGATAGCTGAATTAGATCTGTATGTATACTTGCAATTATATTTAATTATACCTGAGTATGTGTCTTAATTCATTTATTCATTATTTATGAATGAAAGTTTCCCCCCATCCATTGAAAAGACCGTTAATAATTTTAGCTTTCATAAATGTGATTAAAGACTTGGAGGCTTCAACTGTAAGTGCAATCTTTTTTTATTTGCTTGGGAAAAAAACACAGTCACTCTCGCGCACGCATTTCTGTACAGTAATTTTACTACCTTCTTTGAGAGATCTCCAGGGAAACCACAAAAATTGTAATTTTGATATATTTTTTTAAAAAAAAACCTTTCTGTGCAAAAAGGCTCATTTTCCAAAGTTTGATATGTCATAAAAGTTTAAATGACATTAAAATATGTTACCCAGGTGGAAAATCTCTTTTCATTAGATATGTCAGAGAGCACAATATATTTGTAATTGCAGACATTCAAATTTTGATAGAAATTGTAACCTCTGAATTCAAGTTAGTTAATTTAATTCTTCATTTTAGTTATTCACCCTCTTCAACTGTATGATTTTATTTTGTAGCATAGGGCCAAATTCTGCTTCTCTCAGTGCTGTGGCTTGAGGTGAGGAAGAAACAAAAGGGAGAGTGAGGGGAGAGATGGAACAATGGGTGTTAACACTACAGGTCAGGAGTACTCCTGAGCCCAGAGCCACCCATGGGGGTCCGCGCACAGCAACCACCAGCGAGGACAGCATTGGGAGCCCTTCAAATGGGAAGGGCTTGTGCCAGCAACCACTTTGGGCCAGTGGGGATGTGTTTAATATTTTGCTGGACATTCCCATGGATGCAGCTTTCACAGCTTTTAACGGCTGTAGCCATATTACGATTAGTCCTACTGCTAGAAGTTTCTTGCTGATGTATTCCAAGCTTGTTTCCCTTCAGCTTAAATTCTTTTCCTAGTGTATCATTAACTAGTTTGGAATTAGATTCTGAATCTCATAGTTTTTTCCTGGTACGAATCCCATTCACTTCAATGGGAATTGTTTCAAAAGGGAGGTTTGAGGACTGGGGAGGGGTTTGGTCTTTCATAAAGATGAAATTGAGAATAAAATTGCAATGTGGAAACATCAGCCAATTCTTGCCTCTCTCCCCTTCAGTCCACTGGGTTTCCAAATTAATTTTTTGGAAACATTTTAAATTAACTGCCCTAAAATGTCATGCAGACCACCATACATTTAGTATATATTCACTATGAACAGCCCTAGCTCTGACAATATGGCAAAGTGAGTTTTGGCTCCCACTGCTACCATCATGACCATCTCTGGCAGGAGTGGAGCGAGGTAGGGGGTTTCTTCTGTAATTGTGGTGAATATATGCACTTTATGGTCATCCCTCAGTAGAGATGGCTGTGGTACCCACAGGGACCAAAGTCAACTCTACTGTAGCCACAAATGGATCATTTGTGGAGCACTATCAAGGCCTCACATTTAGTGGTTCTATGAACCACTAAATGCCCCAATTGTATCAGCAGAGCTCTGTAGTGGTTTAGCAGCTTGGAATGGTAATGAACCCGATTACCCCTTCAGTTCCTTAGGACAATTCCCCTGCTTAAGACCCGTTACCTTCTGCCAATCTCCAGGACTGAGCCCTTTGGGAACTCTGTGTACTTTTCTGTGTACCATCTGTAACTGAAGGAAAGAGCTGTTTTGGTAGAATTAAAATGGGTGTTTTTGTTGTGTGTTTTTTAAAATGGAGACTGTCATCTTTAATAATCTGTTAAATAAAGCAAGCTATCAGATGACTAAACGATTTAACTTTTACACGAGGGACTATTTAATTTCACTCGACAAAAGAAGCTGGGAATTATTTTAATCAGAGATGCAGTCACATTTTCAAACATACCTATGTAACTTTGGCCTTTTTTAACTGAGATGCATCCATGCAGGTCCACCCATCCCACATGCATCCAAATGCCCAACTGAAGGTAGTGTGTCGGGGGCTCTTATGACCCACCCGCCCATGGCCGCTAACGGAGCATGGGAGAAAAATCCAGACTGCTCCGTGCAGGGAAGGCTAGTGTGTGTGAGTAGGCGCACACACGCATCCCTGGCCCATTTGAATCCCGCCCCACTCACGCCACGTGGGTAGCTGGTCTGCAGCCATCCCACTCAGGGCACACAGACCCCCTGCACAGCCATGCTTACTTAAAAACAGCCTTTGAGGACTTCTTTGAAAGTGGCTTAGGCATAGAAGCTTCCTTAGTACCTTATTCTATTTTGGAAATGTGACTTTTTTTCCTTTTTGAAAATGGGTCCTCCTGAGAGAGGAGCTTTTGGAAATTTTACCCCAAATTTATTTTGGGAGGAAAGAAGAGAATGAGGAAGATGTGAACTTTCACTCAAGGTGTTTCAGTTTTATGAGGAGGATGACTTTGAATTCAAAGGTTTTTTGGCTTCTATGGGTGCAGTCCTCAAAGCAGTGACTCTACACCAGTTGGACTGAAGTCTCTCGTTTGAGAATTGTAGGCTATGGCTGCTTCAGTGGGACTTTTCTGGAGTGATTTGTGGATCACCAAATAAAAATCTTGGTTCACCTTGGTTCACCTTGGGTGCTCCCACATGAGCTACAGGGGCCCAATCCCCGTTCAGCCCCATGGTCAGCTGCCACATTGTGAGGCCAGGGCAGGGAGCTAGGCAGATCAGCACCGTTAGGCTGCTGCCGGGTAGGGCAGAGGCGTTGGCCACATGAGCAGGCACCTGGTTTTGCCCCACATTCCAGCCCCACCGACCAAATTCCCACACCGGCCATGTCATGGCAACGTGTGATGGGTGACAGTGCCCACTGCTCAAAGCTCTGCCGTGAAGCTCACCACGTGGTAGGGCGGAAGGAGCCCCAGCACACGGGTAACCACTTCTTGAGCAGCCTTACATGGGGGTAAGGCTGCTCCATGATGCGTTCTTGGGACTTTTTCCAAGGCTACTCTGGGTAGCAGCCCTGGGGCGAGGGGAACATCAGGTGGCTGCTGGTCACACAATGTAGTGCATCACATGGCCTGACTGCCCAGACTGGGTTAAGGCTACCCAACGCATGGTAGCCTTCCCAGAGTGTTTTGGGTGGCTGCACCCTCTGAGACTTGACACTTGGGTCTATATTCAAACCTAGTGGTTTGGGTTCACTGCTAACAGCATGAGATGAAACATCATCCCAAATGTACAGCACTAAGAAACAGGTGCAGGACTCCTTCAGTCAGAGCTTGGATATAGAAAGGGGGGAAGCCTGAGGAAAATTGTTTTTTGAGGGGGTTTTTATTTTATTTTTTTGTATTCTTTTCTTTTTCAGAACTGAACCCTGCCCCTGTTCAGATGTGATGAGTTGGAAACGGGCCAAAATGAATATGCTGAATTTAGAAAGCAGACACTCTGGTCAACTATAATAAATGAGGAATTGCTTTCAGTGCATTATTTGCATAGCAATGTTGTTTTTAATTGTTGCTTTGGATTTTCTCTAGCTACTTATATTGCTACATTGATTCAGCCTTTATTGGAACCAGCATACACACATTTTTTGCATTTTAGCTTAGTTTCTTTCTACCCAGCGGGAACCAGAAATAAAAACTAATGCATTTAAAATGTGTGATGTAGAAAGGAAAACATAAAGAACTGATTCTGAGTTGGCTTCTATTGCCTTATAAATATAGCATAGTTACTTGAATTCCATAAGAATTAAGTTCAGATCTATTAAAATGCATGCAAATTCTTGCAGAATATATATGAAAAAGTCACTATAACTGTAGAGGCACTTCTACTCCCTTGATAAATGGTGCTCCTAGACCACACTTTATTGAGTCTCTGATTTTTAATAATTTGAATCCTACAAGATTTAATTCTGCATAATTCTGGCTGAAATCAGCTTTTGATTGAGTTGTAATGGCTGTGTTATTGTAAATATCTCTGCATGCTAATGTTGTGCTGGAATTCAATAATATTTAGATGAAATTTTTTGCCTTCAGCAATGTAGAAGTTGGATTTAGAAAGCCTGAAAGTTTATGTCAAAGAAACATTTATTTTGGGGAACCCATAATGCAAAATGTAATAAATGGTCATCCTGGGGATGAATTTAAATATATATCATCAAGTGGAAAATGGACTGACTGTACAGTATATTTTATTTATTACACCCTTGGATTGCCATACACAAGTGACTGGAGCAGGACTGTGTAACCAAAAATAACTATTCAGTGTTGCCGTCTTAGGTGATTAGGTGCTGTTGGTTGATCAAGAGTTGGCCATATTATTATTATTATTATTTTATTATAATCATTTATATAGCGCCAGTCGTGTGACCTGGTGCTGTACAGAACATAGAAATAGACGCGGTCCCTGCCTGTGGCTCACAATCTAAAAGACAAGGAGGGGGAGACAGGGAGAGGGGACAGTGAGAGAGACAGGGGAGAAGACAAACAAACATTCAAGCAGGTGCGAAGACTCAGGTATGTGTGCTTGGCTTGGCTACAGTCAGGTTGTATGTGACTTATACTATCACATAAAGTCGGGGCTTTTTGCTACAGGGTCCTGTGTCTCCGCTATTATCACATTTGCAGAGCAAACATATCCTGTGTTCGAGTCATTTATTCCAGGTGCAACATGTGCATCACCATTCCTTGCTTTTCAGGCTTGGCAAAACACACTGCAAGAAGGGCATTTTTGGCCAGATGATCCTGCAGTCTTTACGTAGGCAAACTTCCCTTGCTAACTGTAGGGTTATTTCTTTCAGAAACAGCTTATTTTCTGAGGTAAGCAGGTAGAAAGAACCCATAAAAAGGCTATTTTAAGTACTCCTGGATAGAACTGAGACAAAAAGATGTAATGGCATCTTGCAGGGGCCACTGTGAAAGTACAAGTTCTGAAGGTCACATAAAAGTTGGTGGCAGAGGTGCTTCAACGGTACTTTTAGGAAGAGGAGGTTCTAGATCATGGATCTGTGCCATGGATTTGTCCCTGCCCTATCCTTGTGTGCATGTTCCCATTTCTCCTCCCTTACCCTGAGCTCAGTTTCTCAGTGCTTGGGGTTAGAGAATGGATCAAGGGGCTGGATCCAGGGACTGGAAAGGGAGGGGCCACATAAAAACTTGGCAGGCGCATTCAGCTCCGTTACGTTTCATAAGCTCCAAAAGAGATCTCCTGCTGTTTGCTCTGCCGGCCGAATCCTTGGGGAGGGCGAATTGGGCTGCGTGTAGCGCCAGCCCGAGAGGCGATAAATGATTTCTTCTAACAGGCCTCCGTGCAA
>QEPC01006008.1:1187420-1198302 GCA_003113815.1 Sphenodon punctatus
GGGGGGAAGTAAACAAACAGGAAAGGAATTATGGGCAAACAGTAAACAGAAATGCGGTAAACAGCAGTATGGTAAAGGGTGTACTGTGGTATTATGTGGTAACATGATAAAGCAGTTAACTGGATAACAGCTGAACAATAAATAGATTCTGACTGGTAGCTAGTCCTTGCCAGATCGGAGTGGATACTATGGATCTAGCTGGTTACCAGAGACGGGTAACCATTTCAGGTCTATTGTCGTGTTTCCATATTGAAAGAATGGCGGCAGAGTTCATACCTCTCAAATTATGGTAGAGAAGCCTTGATGCTATGTTTGCCTTGCTGAGTATCTGATTACATGGTAAAGCAAATCACATCATAGAGTGGCAGGACCTGCTCTTATAATTAAGGTCAGCTCACATCCTTCTGTTTAACACATGTATTTTCTGTTGCTTATAAACTTGGCACCACTTATCTCATCTATCTGATATTTGTCAGGGAAGATTGCTTGGGTGAGGGGTACAATCTATCCCAATGGCATAAAAAGTGGACAAACCCCCCAAAAGATACAGTGGTTTGAAAAGAGGAGTAAATTGTCTATTTCAGACACTTTTATTATTGAGTCCAAAGTGCTCCTTTCAAATTTTTGTGTGAGATGGAGTGCTGTTAGAGAATTCAGGAGCGTGTTCTGGTGCATTCCCTTTCTTGATTTTTGAAAATCCATCTGGTAGTTTTAAAGGTGTAAATTACTTAATTTAGCATATTAGTCAATGCGAGAGTTCATAGCATCACCCGGGCACAGTTCATTTGGTGTGCAGTGGGAGGGCATCTGTGGGAATGGCACCCGCGATGGGTGGGGGTGCGTGCGCACTCCCTCACTCCACCCACCTCCACCCATCACCCACACACGGAGCAATGGACCCCAACGCTGGTTGCTCTGTGCATTGAGATGGGTGTTCACCTGTGGGAATGGCCTTGCCCCCATCTCCACCCACCGTGGGCGCACCCCCCACCCACCGAGGTCCGTTTGAAAAGGACCTTAGTGAATACAGAGATCCTAATGTCACACATGTGTGATTCATTTCCCATGTTAATCAATGCAGAGTTCATAACCTCACACATGAGCAGCTTAAGTGTGTCCTGCTACTCTTCTCCATCTGACCCTTGCATAACGTGTGTCCTCCTGGTTGGCGGTGGGTTGGGGAACTGGTGCGGGGTGGGAGCCACTTGACCTAGGTGGCTGGGGAACTTTCAAATGGGGGGTCACTTTGCATGGGGGGCTTGGGGAGCTGGCATGGAGATCACTTGGCCTGGGGGTGGGGCTGGGGAACTGCCACGGGTGTGTGCGTGTCACTTGGTGTAGGGGAGACTGGGTTTGTGGCGCGGAGGGTCACTTGGCCTGGGGAGGCTGGGGATCTGGCACAGAGGGGGTCATTTGGTCTGGGGAACTGGTATGGGGAGGGTGTCACTTGGCATGGGGGGTTGGGGAGCTGGTTCAGCTGTATGTGTCAGTGTTAATGCAGGAGGCTTCCATGCAAGCGGGATCAGTTCTGTGAATTCAGTCATGCTCCAAAAAGCATGTAAATTGTAAGTTAAAGCTCCCACCTTAACTTACAATTTCCAGCTTTTGGGAGCCTGATTTAATTTGTAAGGGCTTTATCTTCTCTCTGACACTGAAGGTTTCTTGAGTATATATCAGTTTAATAAAGAGTCCTAACCAGGAGTATGTGTGTATGTAGTAGACAGGCAGTCCAGTCAGATTCATCAACAGGCATTGATACCCAAGATGTGTCAGGTGCTGGGTCATGCGTGGCCTTTGCAGGCTCATGTCCAAGCAGATTGGCAGCAGGATCAGGTTCAGGCAGAATTTGGTGACAAGTCTGGGAGCAATCAAAACTAAAAGTCAGTCTCGTTGGGGCAATCTTGAATGCAGAATCCAAAGGCAAGTCAGAATGGGTGTTTTCATATGGATGTTGGGGTGCTCATTCCCTGAGGTGAGCAGGTCCAGGGGTATACCCCCACATCTACCTGCTTGCAGCAGACATGGGGGTGCTCACCACAAGAGGAGGTCTGAGCTCACCCCTACGCCAACCAGCTTGCAGCCCTGCCTGACCCGGCTAGCAGGTGCTGCGGCTATGGTCAGCCTGCATGGTGGCCCCTTCACCCACACCATCGAGTTGTGGGAGGATCGCCTAATACTCTAGGCTTTCTCCCACAACTCTATGGTGTTTCCCTGGGCAATACCAGGTCAAGAGCAGAGCTGCATCGGTTGTTCCATGAGCAGACGGACAGCAGCCCTGCCTCCAGCCAGTGCCCAGGTTTGGCCTGTCCGCTTTACTGGCGGTGCTCCTGGATGTTTTGGAGCACTGCCAGCAGGGCTGCCCCAGAGCAGGCACAACCTGCCCCACTTCTGCTCTGCCTACACATCTGGTGGGATGCCTTTAAATAGATGGCTACCCAGGGGTGAGGTGAAGCAGAGGCGTGGGTGTTGTCCATTTGAAGGCATCCAATGTCCATTACTTGGAGGTCTGCCTGAAAGGGGCCAGGAGAAAGACAGGGCACAGGCTTAAGATGTGGGCTGGAACGCAGGCAAGACTGGTGGCTAGGAGTATAGCTGCCTGGAAGGCAAGTTGTGAAAAGCCCCTCAGTTTGGTTGCCCGATCAGACTGACTTCCTGGTCCTCCTGGGAACAGATGATCCCCCTGCAACTCTATTTGGCTCCAGTCCTACAAATGCTACCCACACAGGGCCAGCCTTACAAATGGCAGGGGTGAGGGTGGAGCATGGCACAGAGGGGTGGGGGTAGGGGGTGGCTTAGCTGTGAAGAAAAACCGCACAGGGAAAGTACACCCCATAGTAGGGTTGATACCTGTCCATATCTCATATGGACAGACCACATTTCTCATGAGTTGTCCATATGGATAATTAGACAGAGCAATACGTATGGACAGGGTTTGTCATTATTATTATTTTTAAAGTAAGTTTATTTTCTTACCATTTTTAATATATTCAGGTCATAGCTGGGGCCTGCCATTGCAGGTTTGTTAGTAACCTATTACAAATGAGAAGGATATTTGGGGAGGGGACTTGAGCCAGTGTGGTGTAATAGCTAAGTGTGCAGTACTTGGTTTGGGAAATAAGGGGGGCCCTGGTAAAAGGCTTGCCTTAGCTAGAAACTCACTAGGTGACATTGGGCCAGTCACAATATTATTTCAGCATAACCTACCTCACAGGGTTGTTGTGGGGATTAAAAGATGTGTTTATTAGTTATATGAAAAGTGCTCTGAATGCCATTGAGGATTGGGGGGGGGAGGCATTATACAAAACTACAGATTATTATTATTTTATTATACGTCCCCCTGTGGCTACAGCTCTGTCTGCATTTCAGCCTTCTCAGAAGTGGTAACCCTACCCTTAGGGTCCTACTACAGTACAGCAAGACATCCCTGTGACTCCAACTGGAGCAGAGGCCAGCATTTTTGGGAGGAGGGAACAGATGCTTCTGGGACAGGGGGAGGTGGGGCTTATGTGGGGCCTTGCTCTGTCCACTGCCCATCCAGGTACTAGCTTCCACATCAATGGGCCCTTTCCCACATAGAGCCCCGAGCTATGTGCCCACAACCTGGTATCCGATGATTTATTCCACCCAGTTCCTGGTGGGCTGTCCTTCGTTGGCAGACATCCAGTCGAAGGTTTGGGAGTGAGATATGGGCTGGCATAAAAAAACATTCAGCTCATATTCAGAACAAGGGTTCAGTTTTGGCAGTGGCACTATGCAATCAGCCACTGCCCAGAAACAGTGGGGATGCTAGTTTGAGACCCATGTTCCTTCCAAGCTGGTCGGTACATCACAAAAACCTTGATAGACAGGTCAACTTCATCTTAATCTTCCTTGCACATGTGAGGAAATTACCCCTGTCTTGTTGACTTGCAAACCAAGCCCTGATGAAGTTCAGAATATGTGGCACTGTGCAAAGCTTTGGAACACTAACTGATCCTCTTTGTAAATAGACACATTTGTGTCAAAGGGTGCTTTCCGACATTGCAAGATATTCACTGTTTGCCTCCATGAGAAACTTCAAGAGGTAAGTGCTTCACGGCTTTTGTCACAAAAGCTGCATGGCTTTGGCTGCATGACATTGGCACTAATCATGCCAAGGATGTAGAGTTCAATTTTCCAGCTCTGCATCCTCTGCATGATTGGTGCCAAAACTGCACAGTTTTGTTTTCCCATGTGACAAAAGCCGCACAGCATTTGCCTCTCAGAGTTTTTTCTGGAGACAAATAGTTTGCATTTTCTAACTTCAGAAAGCACCCAAATTAAACTATAGCTAATACCACACATTAAATCTCCCATTTCTTAGAAAATTGTCCTAGCCCTTTACTCAAACACAGGATCCAAGATCAGCACAACACCTGCTCATCTATTGGACTGTTGTGTCAGCGGAAAAAGAGACACTGTTTTTATTTAGATCAGGGGTAGCTAATTAGTGGCCTGGGGGCCAGGGCCAGCATAGAAACTTCAGGGGTCCAAGAAATTGGACAGCCCTAATTGAGATTATAAATTCTTTTTGGATTGTTATGTGTTCTTTGTTTAAACAGTGCTTAGCTTAAATGATTCCTCAGTTGCTGAGTGGAACTAATGACTCTCAAACTGGACATGTGAGCTTGGTGCCAGGAAAAAAGAAAGAAAGACCCATGTCATTTTGGGTTGCACTGGCAGACATGAGAAATAACACAACACTCTCTTGGGTACTAAGTGAGTCTCAGCTGGTATGTCATGTCCAGCATGTCCTGGTATATCATGCCCAGATTTTAGAAACTTGTTGACAAATTGTAGAAGATAGTAATAGTTTTAAAATGCAAGAAATATGAGGAAATGTTGACGCACGTGGAATGTTTAGAGACATGAAAACTTGAGGGACATTATTATAGCTTTCAAATATTTAGGCTGCCATAAAAGAGATGCCTTTGACATTGAGAACAGCGGAAAGAAGGGATGGGCTTAGGTAGCAAGAAGGTAGATTTAGGTGAAATATTCAGAAAAGCTTCCTATCTTTATGAAACAGTTGGGCAATGGAACAAGTTGTCTGGAGAAGTTGTAAAGTCTTCTTCCCTGGATGGATTTAAAAAGAGGCTAGACAGATGTCTGTCAGGTTCAGTGGGTCTCGCCTCTGTGCAGGAAGGATAGCCAAAAGATTTTTGAGGTCCCTTTGACTCTTGTGATTCCATAGTCCCTTGGCACTACTGTAATAAACATAGCAAATCATTATTAATATCATTGTAACAGTATTGTGTTCATCTGCTTCAACATACAAATAAAACTCATTTAGAAATGTTGTTTTAAAGCCTGAGGTAAAATGAAATTAAATCACAGGATATCTTTTGAGCCAACAAACATCCAGTAAGCTCTCTTTTTTTGTCTGGTAGTGGAGGCAATACCCTTTTATGCGTCTTGTCTTATTTATCTCATTCTCCGTGTCTGTTAGTTAGTCAACCCTTGCTGATTATTATTACTATTATTTTTCTTGCTGCATCAAGAAACAGTATATTAAAGTGCTCGCCTCTCAAATGAAATGTCTTACAATTTAAATCTCTCACTAGGAGTGTCAGCATTGCCATGGGACATCTCCAACCTTCCAAAGCAAACAAAATTGACACAGCTGATTTGATGTATAAATGTCTGCAGCTTTATTAAATATGCATTAAAGTGCAACAGTCATAAATTGCATGTACTCGGCCTACTCAGAACATAATGCATATGACTAAATAACTTTCCGACTGTACAACCTAAACAATAAGGCCAACCTAAAGACTAAGTCAGTTCCTGAGAAGCAGCTGCTGGGAGAGTACCGTTTTACCATTCTGCTGAGCAGCACCCTCTCTGGCAAGGTGTGCAGCAGAAAGACTAAATTTTCACATAGGCAGACTGTAATTGTCCAAGTTAGAATTTGGCAACAATGCTGGACCTGAAATAAATGTGCATTTTTAAACCCATTAATGCAATTTAAATATTCATTTTGAAAGAGGAATCTCTGTATTTGGTGCTGTGTTGTGAATAGGGGGTGGTCTGCCGGGTGAGTAGGGGTGGTCTGCCAGGGAAATTTTTTGTTCCCCCCTCACCCCCATTTTGTTTCCTAGGGATTTCCTTATTTAATTATGAATTCAAATTTACAGATTTGGACTTTGTTGGCCAAAATTACATTTACAGTGGCTCAAATGACATCACTACCATTTTGGTTAAGGGCAGCAACCATTTTGCACATGTGCAAAATGGCCCCATAGGGAGCAGGGAGGACACCATGGCCAGGGAGCCTGCTGTAGCCCCCACAGCAGCGGTAGTGCTTCAGTCAAGCCCTCCAAGGCCAGTAAGTCCCACTCGAGGGCCCCAGGAAATGGGAGTTGGGTGGGGGTGGGAATCAGGATCTATAACTCTGGATCCATAACTAGCAGGGCATAATTATGGGACCTTTTGGATGAAACTGTAACACCCCACTATGGACAGTTTTTGAGTAATATGAAACAAAATCTCCCATCCCTAGTACTTAGACTTTTGTTACTTTAGCTGTTCATCACTTTGGTAGCTCAGTATTTGAGTATTTCACTTCATTCTTTGGTGTTCTACTGTTTGGTTGAGAGTGTCTGCAGCGAATACTCCATCCACCAAATTCACCTGCTACAGTTTGTACCCCATGAAGTGGAAATTTAGTGCCACTTCCCAGATATTCATTTCAGATATTTCTGTTCTGTTATTTTGGATTGGCCATTTTGGTTACTTCATTATGGTGCTATTGCACATGCACGGTAGCCAAAATGAAGTTACCAGAATGCCACAGTGACCAAAATCACTGAATTAAGTAAGTAAAATACAAAAATAAACAAAGTATCTAAAATTAAATAGCTAAATAAGCAGATTAGTATTATTTATTTGTTTATTTATTTATTCGACTTATGCCCTGCCCGATCCCAAAACTTACAACAATTGAAAAAACATTATACATAAAATACAAATCAAATAAATCCCACACCTAATCCTTAACTCACCCCAGGCAGCTTAAAATAATTGAAACAATAAAATACACAATACATACAATACCTATCCCACACCTTCCCATACCAATCCCTGATCCTTAACTCACCCCCAAGCACCGAAAGCCCACCCCTCTTCCCATCCCACTCATTCCTGCTCCCTTACCTCTCACGCAAGGGAGTTCCCAACCCCCAGATGCTCCCTTGTTTCTCAGCCATGAGAACACCCGACTCACCCCACAAGTTCATAGCCAGAGGTGTCATGGTTGAATTCCATTCTCCCACCAAACCATTTGCACCCTAGATCCCCAGACTATTTAAAACATGAACTGTGGCCGTTTTTAAATGGGACACGCCCACAGAGGTCCGCTCATCCCTCACCCACCCAAGCATCCATCTGAGGGCGGTGTGGGTGGGCGCGCACTCCCATGACCCACACATCGCCCACTCATGCCCACTCATGAAGCATTGGGGAAAAACCCAGGATGCTCCGTGTGCAGGTGAGCCAAACAGTGCATGGTTAGGGGCACACACCCATCCTGGCCCCTTTAACACATACTCCCCAACTCACCGGAGACACACAAAGCACATGGAACCATCCCCCAGCTGTGGCCCTTTAAAAACAGCCAGAGACCCCCTTCTATTCTCCAATTTTACTACAACAATCTCTGTCACTGCTGAAGGGCATCCTTTGGCATCACCCTTTGGGTATCACCATGTTAGGGGTGCCTGCCCCCAGGCAGATGCACTGCTTTATAAATGGTGCTGGCCTGGTCCTTCCTTGCTCAGGCTGGGGTGTCCAGTGTGGTGCCGCCTCTGGGCACCTTCCCTCCTGAAGCAAACGCCCAAGAAGGATTTGATGTTACAGTCAGGGGCAAAGGGAGGAATTCCAAGTCCCCATAGCAGCCACAGAGGAGACGCCGCACACGCCAGGCTTGATGTTACAGTCCATGGGGGTGGGGTGGAAGGTTGCTTCAAGGCCCAGCAGCAGATGTGTGAATATCTGTGTTGGTTGCAGATATCATATAATCATGTTTGATAAACATGGCTTAATGGCTTAATCAGGAAGAGTCAACGTGGATTTAGCAAAGGGAAGTCATGCCTCACTAATCTATTGGGATTTTCTGAGGGTGCGAACAAGCATGTGGAAAAGGGGGAGTTAGTTGATATAGTGCATCTAGATTTTAAAAAAGTGTTTGATAAGGTCCCTTATGCGAGACTCTTGTGGAAATTAAAAAGTCATGGGATAGGAGGCTGTGTCCTATTGTGAACTGGTAACTGGCTAAAGGATAAAAAGTAAAGAATAGGACTAATTGGCCAGTTTTCACAATAGAGAGAAGCAAATAGTGGAGTACCCCAGGGATCTGTAAGGGGACCGGTGATGTTTAATGTATTCATTAATGATCTAGAAAGAGGAGTGAGGTGATCGAATCTGCAGATTGATACCAAGGTAGTTATAATAATAAATTATGTTTATTGCGTAACCGATTTGGTCATTGCAAGAATTAAGAGTAACGTATCATCATCAAACAAAGTGTTGGGAATATTATAAAAACAAATAAAATACTACACACAAACAAAATATATACAAATTCCAATTGGTACGTTAACGTTAATCAGGATAAAACAAGGAACAACCTATTCCCACCCTCTCCCTCCCAGGGGGGCTTAGCATCCCATCAGCTTTGGTTCTCCTTCCCTTTTATCTTCATAGTGTTAACAATCACTAAATAGTGCATAACGTGTTCCGTGATTTCTGGGGAGCAATCCCCCAGGAGCATATTGAGATAAAATTTGTTTGATCTTCCCGGGAAAGGTGAAGTAAGCGGCAATATATATTTTCCACAAGGTAGTTTAAACATGAGCAGACTGTGAAGAATTGCAGGGGGATCTTGCGAGACTGGGTGACAGGTCATCTACTTGGTAGATGAAATTTAATGTGGACAAGTACAAAGTGATGCGCATAGGGAAAAGCAATCAAGACTTTATGTACACAATGCTGGGTTCTAAATTAGAAGTTACCATTCAGGAAAAGGACCTTGGAGTCATTGTGGACAGTACATTGAAATTCTCAGCTCAGTGTGTGGAGGCTGTCAAAAAAGCAAACCGAATGTTAGGAATTATTTGTAAAGGGATGGGTGTGTAGTACATTTATTGCGGCACTGGCTCTCACCTTGGCCAAACATATAACGCAATACAATACTGTCATTATTAGCAGCTATTAGCCAGGTAGGTTTGGGGATTGTAACCTCTTACTGTCAGGAGCTGGGAGTGAATAACCGGGAATGGATTGCCTGACCTGTTGGCTACTTCGTCCAAGCGACCGAAATTGGCAACTGTTGGAGACAACTACTGGACTCAATGGACCATTGGTTTGACCCAGTATGGCACTTCTTATCTTTATATTCTTATATGAATATTCAGAGTGATGAATGTCCACAAATCCAAGTAATATCCACAAATACAAAAGCTACTATTTGTTTCATCTCTATAATTTGGTATGTTTCCTGACTTTCTACTTAACACTGACACATTCAAAATCCCATTTAAAAAATCCCATCAAAACTATTGATGAAGTCAGAAAGTCCTTGATAAAAATTGAACAGAGTCCCAAGTACAGACATGATGAGTAACCAAAGTGAAAACAAAAACTAATTTCACAAACAATTTTGAATCCAGCCTCCAAATTCATGTCACACAAACGAGTACCGGTATTTGCTGAATTTGGTATTTGCAGTGAATATTTGTTCTAGCCCCAAATGTCACATACTATATTGAGAAATGTCATGAGGTCATGAATGACCCCATGTGTGTTCAGATCATTTTGTACATTTTAGGGCCAGAAGGGACCATGATGGTCACGTAGGATGATCTTGTGCTTAACACAGGCCATAGACATTTACTTAGTAATTCCTGAATCAAGTCCCTAGTTTGTGCTTGAGTTATAGCATCTCTCTTAGAAAGCTGCACAATCTTAGTTTAAAGACAGGCAGGTTACTCCGTTATTTTAGTACCCTTAATGTTAAAAGCATTCAGAGAAACTAGAGATGGAATAGATTCTTTTTCTTTTACATTTCATATGAAAGGCACTTCTATTGGCACTGTGCCCATCACTACCCCATATAGACATTGATTTAGTGCTGATGGAGGGTACAGCCACACAAGACACCTACTGTGGTTTGGGCAGCCTTACCCTACATCATTGTCACGTTGTGTGCCCGGTAGCCACCAGATGTTCAGCCTGCAGCATGGCAAGGTGGGCATCTGTCTGCTATGCCCTGCATCTTCAGAAAGAAACTGGGAATGCATCATAGCAGCCTTACCCCAAGTGGGTAACTGCCCAACACGCAGTAGTGTGCTATCACTCGTGGGACTGATCCCCGTCTGCGCTGCCCCACTTTGAATGGCAGGTGCTGTCTCTATTTCTGTGTGGCCACGTCACGGCCAGGGATGGGATAGTACGCAGGATGGGGAAGGGTATGTAGGTTGGGGCTGGGCAGCTGCCCATGTGGCCAGCATCTTGACCCACCTCGGAACGTGGCAGGAGTGTTGTCCACAGTGGGCTGCGCAGGGATCAGGCCCACTCCAGCTCGTGTGGCTGCACCCAAAGAGTATCGCCATGTTTAGCTTATGATGCTGCCTGAAGTAAGAATAGACTGTCCTTTGGACAGACAGTGATGGCAGAGTCCCATTCACTTCAGTATGTCTCATACTGATGACACTCAACTCTATCTCTCTACTACCTCTCTCTTTCCCTCTGTTCAAGCTCGTTTCATCAACTGTCTCTCTGACATCTCTACCTGGATGTCTCAACGTCAACTCAAACTCAACATGGCTAAAACTGAACTCCTTATCTTCCCCCCTCATCCTTCCTC
>QEPC01006008.1:1201785-1215998 GCA_003113815.1 Sphenodon punctatus
GTCTCTCCCCCAGCTCCTGTCTCTCAGATTGTAAGCCCTAGGGGCAGGGACCGTGTCTATTTTATTACTTTGTAAAGTGCCAGGTACACTGCTGGTGCTATATAAATGTTTGTTAATAATAAGAATAATAATAATACTGGCATTAGCTGCTAGAATGTGCATTGCTCACCTGGAGATTTGTACCCTAGTTCTTGTCTAACTATATAGCAAGTATTGTGTTCTCTCGCCTGAAACATATTATCTAAGATAGTGGGGCTGGTCTCAAGCCCCGCAGACCAGTGTGTGAAGCACACATGGCGTGCATGCATGTATGGGTGTGCAAGCTGCGCACTCCCCCAGAATGGGACCTACAGTGTGCGCACAAATCACAACCGCTATATAACACGGGGCTTGGGATCAGCCCGAGTTTCTCTCCAATTCTAAAAGACTCAGAAGAAAATGCAAATCTCTGCATCTTATGCTCTTTTTAATTTAATTCGGTAAGACTTTATTACATCTTGCCCATAGGTAGGGGCAGTATTAATTTTGATATGAATTTACCATCTCTGTAATAGTGACCAAGATGCATTTAACACAAGCTCGTTTCTTATAAAAGCCAAGACATCAAGATACTAACTTTCTGACAAAATCAGTAAGTTGTGTTTATTTTATTTCCTGTTGATTTATTGCCACAAGTCTCTTGGCTCACCTCCAAACATCTCTTGGCAACAGAGTCGACCAAATTAATTTTCTACAAGAAAGGATGTTCTGTTGCAACTTAAAGCCTGTCTTCATCATCTTCCTAATGATCTCCTGTGTGCTGCTCTAAAGTTAGGTTTGTTTTTCCTTGCTCTATAGTTGTGAAGGGAAAATGCATGTAATAACAGGGAACCTAAATTCTCTGTTTAGAGAGCACTTTAAATATCCAATTGTCAATGGTTCTTGGAAAGGGTCCTCTCAAAGAATTTGGAGATCTGTTTGGAAAAATCCTTTTCCAAATGCGGAGCGGCAAAAGAAATGGGGTGGGGTGGGGGGAATAGGGCCACTCCCATTGATAACAGGAAGGGGGTGAACCTAGGGGTTGGGGGGTGGAGCCTCCCGTGAAAGGGGGGGCACAGGTTTGATGGGGGGGAGGGACTCCCGGTGAGAGAGGGAGAACCAGGATGGGGTGGGAGGGGAGATAAGGTAGGGCGGAGTGTGTGGAGGGAAGGGAGGTGGGAGGATGGGTGGAAGCAGACTTTGTCGCCCGGTGAGATGGGGGGGCACTGCCTGAGGGATAGGGTGTGGGGACCCTCGGTTAGGGAGGGAGTCCTAGGGAGGGGGGAGGCTGGGGATGGGATCTCCCTCACAGCCTAGGCGGGATGGCTAGGGGACGGGGGTTGGGGGGACAATGGGGGGGGAGGCGTGGCTATTGGGGTCGTGACGGGCCAGGGGAGATATGGTCTCAGGGGGTGGGAAGTGAGGGTGGTAAGGCGGGACAGGTGCTTAGTGCATGTCCCACTGGTCCCTCCCCCAGTGGATGAGCAAGTGGAGCATGGTCAGGGGACCCACAACCCAGTTTTGGTGCCGTTGAACGCGAGATTGGTGGTGAATAAGGCAACGACGGTCCAGGAGGCAATCCTGGACTGTGCCTCTGATCTCGTGTGTATCACGGAAACCTTTCTGGACAATGAATTGGGGCCTATTCTGGCTGATCTTGTTCTAGACGGGTATTCCATGCAGCACCAGCCACGGTTGGAGGGATGGGGGGGCAGTGTAGCTATGATTTTTAAAGGGGGGTGGTCTGTGAGGAGGTATCCAGTGCGGACCATGGTAGGCATTGAAGGCCTCCATCTTGTGTTTGATTTGACAGGGGACAGTTGGGGGGTGCTGCTGGTTTGCCATGCACCTACCTGTACAGCAGTCTCCCTACAGACTCTGGCAGAGGCAGTGTTGGAGGTGGTGCTGCGGTCCTCCATGACAATAGTCTTGGGCGACCTCAACATTCACGCCGTTGCTATGCTTGGGGGGCCCGACCTTGAGTTCATGGCCACCATGCAACCATGGGCCTGTCCCAAAAGGTCATCGGCCCGAAACATCTTGGAGGACATACCTTGGACCTCATGTTCTGCACTGACCTTGAGTCGGGTGTTCTGTTAATGGGGGAGATATCAATTGTGCCCTTGTCATGGATGGATCATTACCTCCTACAGACCTCCCTTCTACGCATGTCTGCCCCCAGCAGGGTGTGGGACCTATTAGGATGGTCCACCCCCGGAAGCTGATGGACCCGGTGTGGTTTCTAGGCGCTCTGTGGGAATTACCCTCTGACCTTGATGACCGTCTCATCGATGACCTCGTCAAGTTATGGAATATCTTGCTGATGGAGGCCATTGATCAAACACCTCCCAGACGTCCGTTGCCCATGCAGCGGCCCCGCAGGCCTCCTTGGTTCTCTGAGGGGCTGTGGGTCCTGAAGCAAGAAGGGCGACAGTTGGAGCAACGGTGATGTCGATCTCATTCTGAAGCCGACAGATTGCAACATAGAGTTAGTTTATGTGCCTATGCCGAGGCTATGCGATAGCAAAGAGGGAGTTCCTTGCTGCCCTCATAGCATCTGCTAAATCCTGTCCAGTGGAGCTATTCTGGGTGGTGCAGGTGCTGATCAGTCTGGCCTCCCTCAACCCGGGGGTTGAGTCATCTTTTGCCTGCTGTGACCTTTTTGCAGATTATTTTGCGGACAAAATCGCTCGGATCAACCATGACCTTGATGCCGCATTTAGTGTAGTGGAGGAGGTAGGGGTTGTAGAAACCCCAACTTGTCCATTTTTCTGGGATCACTTTCAGTTGGTGACACCCGCTGATGTAGTGGGGGTGCTTGGGGCTGTTCGAGCCACCTCTTGTGAATTAGATCCATGCCTGTCCTGGCTGATTAAGAGCTGTTGGGAGACATTGGGGCCATTGCTGGCTGGGGTGGTCAATGCCACCCTGCAGGAGGGCCGCATGCAGAGCTGTCTCAAAGAGGTGGTGGTGCGGCCTCTGCTCAAGAAACCATTGCTTGATGCTGACTCCCCTGCCAGCTATCGGCTTGTCTCTAACCTTCCCTTTTTAGGGAAGGTTATTGAATGGGTAGTGGCTCAGCAGCTCCAGGAGCATCTTGACCACATCAGTTATCTTGATCCTTCACAGTCTGGCTTTCATGGCATGGATCATGGCACTGAGACAGCACTTGTGGCCTTGGTGGATGACCTTCGCTGATCTACCCTATTGGTCCTATTAGATCTATCGGCAGCCTTTGATACCATTGACCATGAGATGTTGGTGACACGCCTGCAGGACAGTGTGGAGGTGGGCGGGATTGTTCTTGAATGATTCCGCTCATTCCTGACCGGAAGAACTCAGCGGGTGGTACTCGGTGATTCCTTTTCATCTTACCGAGACCTCCCGTGTGGGGTCCCGCAGGGTTCAGTTTTGTCCCCTCTCCTGTTCAACGTGTATATGCAGCTGCTCAGCATGGTGATCAGAAGGTTTAGGGTGAGGTGTCATCAATATGCTGAGGACACCCAACTGTACCTCTCATTTTCAACTGACCCAGGCCCAACTGTCTTGGTGCTTACCCGGTGTCTGGCAGCTGGAGACTGGATGAGGGCTAACTGACTGCGACTGAATCCTGACAAGATGGAAGTGAAGTTAGTGGGTAGGTCGGCGGAGGTGATGGTCCCTCTCCTGATGTCCCAGATGTGGAACTTGGGGGTGCTCCTCGATGCGCAGCTCTGCCTGGATCTCTAGGTGGAGACTGTGGCGAGGAGTGCCTTCCGCCAGTTACATCTGGTGCGGCGACTTTGGCCACTGGTTTCGGTTTCAGACTTGGCCATGATCATCCATGCTTTTATTACCTCTAGGTTAGACTACTGCAATGCGCTCTACGTGGGGCTACCTATGGTGACAGCTTGGAAGTTGCAGCTGATGCAGAATGTGGTGGCCCGGCTCCTGGTTAGGGCTGATGCGGCAGCAGCTTTTACCATGCCGCGATTCCATTCCACCATTTCGGAATTGCCCACGCCACACCGCGACTTTTCTGCGGATATTTCGCTAATTCTGCCGGAATTCTGCAAATCGCGGAATTGTGGAAAAATTGCGGAAAAATTGCGGAAATTGCGGAAAACCGCTATTCCGCTATTTTGTGGCGCTGGCGGAATTGCGGAAATAGTGAAAATGTCATGTTTCCACGATTCCACTAAGTAGCGGAATTAAATAAGCGGAACCTCGGAACCGCGGAATTAAACCGCGGAATGAAAGCCTCTGCCATGCCGTTCCACTAATTGCGGAAACACTGTTTCCGCCGGAAATAGCTACTGCTGCGATATTCCGCTACAGCCCTACTTATGATGGGGTTGGGCTGCCGGGAGCACATTACACCAGTGCTCTGATCTCTGCACTGGCTGCCAATAGTCTTCCAGGCCCAATTCAAAGTGTTGGTTTTAACCTATGAAGCCTTACACAGTCTGGACCCTGCTTATTTGCGAGATCGTCTCACCCCCCCCGGGTTCTAGATCAGCCCTTACAGTCGTCTGGGGGCACCTTGTTGGAGGTCCCCTGGGTTCTCTGGGGGGGGGGAGATGCATAATAGGGAGTTCTCAGTGGGCATGCCGTGTCTTTGGAATTGCCTTCCGGTGGGGGCACAGTTGGGCCCAGACCTCCCGGCCTTCTGTAGGAACTGCAAAACCTGGCTGTTCTGTCAAGCATTTGGTGAGGGAGAAGGGTAGGGTGGGGGTGGATTAGGGAGGGTGGTATGGGGGTGTTTTATGGTGGTTTTATTTTATTGTTGAATTTGGTTTTGAATTGAATTGAAATGTTTTTATTATATGTACTGTTGTTAGCCACTTAGGGCTGCCTGTGGCGGGAGAAAGTGGGTTACAAATTTTGTAAATAAATAAATAAATAAATAAATATTATTGAAAGTGCTGGATTCTGCTCAGATGGTTCTCTTTTCTCAGTGGTTGTAATGACTTCAGTTTAAGGACCTGCTGGAATGTCCCGGGTCAACAACTTTCACTATTTTTCTTCTTCAGATTACTTTTGTAGATTTAATTACCATGTATGACTTTATCTATTGTTTTTAAGCCACTAAGCTTAGCAGAGAGCATTCCAACAATTATGTAGATGGGAAGTTCTCTAGATCTGCTGCTGAAACTTATAAAGAAGCAAAGATCATTACTTCCTACTGGAGACCAAGAAGCTAAGAAAATACCTTTTGTTGGATAACTCCATAGTCTCCATCTCTCACATTTGGGACCAATACAGCAGTCATACTCTTTTACTTCTTAGACCCTTTTTTCACGGACGCAGTGGGGTGGGGGGATGAGTGTGTGCCGGCGGCGAGTGGAGGTGGGCGTGCTCCCTTTCCCACGGGCGTACACTGACCTCCACCCCATCTCCACCCATGGAGGCTCCTCCATTTTTTAAGATGGCTCTGTGGGTCATGATGAGTGGACATGGGTGTGTGCCGGGAGCGCACAGGGCGGACACCCATCCCCTCTCTGTTGTACACATGGACGCCCCACCCACCCAGTGGTGTGTGTGTGTGTGTGTCTGTTCAAAAACGGCCTTAGAGTCATAAGGCCAAGTAAAGAAGGCTTTCCTCATTCCCTGTCTTTCTTCACACCCTACTTACCTGCCACAGGGAGGAAGTAAACCAGGAAATAGCTCCTTTATTCCTAGGGTCAAGGCAAACAGTCTGGGATGTAGTATATGGAGTAATCTTATGCTTGTGTGGGTGTATAGTCTGAGGCACCATCAAGCCAGTACAAATAGGAGCAGAAGGAAAGGGAATTAAGAAGTTAAGACAAACAAGGAAATATGTATTTCCAGATGAGATTTTTAAAAGCAGGAAAAGAGATACTGGTAGATGAACAGGAAATGTGATTTTGATCGCTTTCCTCACAGATGGAAGAGTCGGCTTTGAAGCTGCACATCATATAGACTGGGGCTCACAGCATCTGCTGTGCATCATCCAACAATAATCTTCAACAGTCTCCATTAGAGCCAGGCCTTGTGGGGATTTGCTCTTGTTAGGAGCCATTGTCTTTGCAACGCTTAGCACCGAGTGCTCTAAATGATCAAGGATTCATAAGATGGAGCTGAGCTGTTTTAAATGCATGTTTGTGTTCCTAGCTAGTCTAATCTACCACAAGGAATACTTGTAATTTCAACTTTATATCTTATTACTCTCTCCACAGGAGTTTTGCAGAAACAAGATGCAGCACCTTGAAAGGTTCTTATGGTAATAGCACTCATGTTGAGCTAAAATTAAAAAATAGAAACATTGGAACCAGGTCTTAAAATAGGTGATAAATAATTTGTGTTTGAAAAGCTGATCAATCCAGAGTAGTTCAGCCATAGAAACGCACTGTGGCCTGTCGGCCTAAAATTTAACTGGAGAACAGGAGAAGTTCATGTCATTGCTTAAAAATGAAAAGTTGTCTGTACTGGTGATAACCAAGCAAAAAGCCTCAGCATGGTGTAGTATCCTGCACCATTAAATTTTTTTAGCTTAGCAATGAAGGATCAGTTCACGAGTGGAGCAGGGATGTACAATTGTGACATTTTTCTGCAGTGATATGCCCCTTGTGCTTGAAAATTCCATCCATCTATCCACCCCCATAGTCTTGAGAAAACCTTCAGAATCCCATGTTAAAAAGGCACCACTCCACTTCCAAATGGCTGGCCGGGCCTGCCTCCATCACCCCAAGTTACAACAGGGGTGCTGAGGTTGAGTGTGTAGTGATTTGTCCAAAGGCCCCCAGTGAATCCACACTTCAGACTCAGGACTCCCAGTTCCAATCCAACACACTTGCTACCAGGCCACACTGGCATTAGGTTTAATTGCAGATGAAATTAATATCTCAGAAAGCAGGTAAGCCCAATGAATATACCGAACTCAAACCTAAAATGGCAATTCAGGTAATAACCAATATCTCTTCCCATCAAGCAGCCGCTTCCTTGGAGGCTGCTAGAGCTGAAACGGGTACTTAATTTAGTACTCACGAGCAATACCTGCATTTTTTTAGTACTGGGTCGAGCAGTCAACAGGCTACTCAGGTACTGATTGGGTACCTGGATACCTGAAAAATTGGTAATTTTTGGTACCATTTTTTATTTTATTTTTCTGATTACCAATTGGTATATCTGAACAGAAAAATTAAAAATCGGGATGGAAAACAAAAGGATTTGGACCGGAAGTCAAAAAATTGGGACTGAAAGTAGAATTTCCAGGACAGAATCCCACAAAAATAGTGTTGGAAGTAAAGAAATTGGTATGGAAGTTGATAAATCAGTACCAGAAGTTGACATTATGGAACTGGAATTCCAAGACACTGGGTACCCTAATTGGGTTGCAATCAGGTATTGATCAGTACTCAGTGTGGTCAATGTTGTCCGGCTCCCCAACCCTCTCACAGCCAGCACTACCCCTGGGAAATCCTGACTTTTCGACCCAGAAACTTTGGACTCGAACCCTGAATCTCTTGGCCTATCCCAGAGAGGTGGCAACCCTGGGCATGACTGTTCTGCCTGAAGGACGATGTCTGGTCACCTTACCAGTCTTGAGGGAAGTTCATGGAGCATGGCCCATGCTGCTCCCCCTCCTTCCTGTGATTGTGGATGTTGTGTGAGGGGTTTTCATCATGATGAAGTCAGTGATAAACAACAACCTCTTCACATGGCAATGACTCACATTCTGTGAACTCTGCCTGAGGGCCCTAGTACTGTGTGAATGATTAACAGAACCAGGTTGAGAGAGTCAGGTTTCAGGATGTGATTGAGTCAAGGACTGCACTAGGAAGTTCTAGGAAGAAGCCAAGAGAGGGAGACCCTGTCACACCAGCGTGGGTTACTGAGATTGTGCTGCATCTTCCTGCCAAATAAAGTACTTTGCCTACAACCCTGCCTGTGGTAGTAGTAACAGATTCCTAAGGAAACAAACGTGGCCTCAGCATCTGCCACTGGATTATTTTTCATGTTGTCAAGATACAGGACTTTATTCTGCAAAGTACCTGCTGTGTGTTTGGCCTTAATCTCGGATGGGGTCGTGAACCTCGCATGTATTACGGAGACCTGGCTGGACTAGTTGGCCGGTCCAACTTTGACCGATCTTGTTCTGGCCGGGTATGCCGTCCAGCATCAGCCCCGCACGGATGGCCAGGGAGGTGGTGTAGCAATTATTTGTAGAGAGAACTGGCCTGTTAGGAGGTATCCAGTTCAGGAGATTGTGGGTATTGAGGCCCTTTACATAGTGTTTGATTTGGCCGGGGGCAAGCTAGGGGTGCTGCTGGTATACCGGGCCCCTCCCTGTCCGGCGGCATCCCTTACCGCTCTAGCAGAGCTGGTGGTGCTGGGCTCCTCTAGGACCTTGGTTCTGGGGGACTTCAACATTCACGTCGATGCCGGTCTTGTGGGAGCGGAACGAGAATTCATGGTCGCCATGGCAACCATGGATTTGTCCCAGGAGGTTATCTGCCTGACCTATGTGTGTGGGGGGGATACTCTCGACCTGATCTTTGATTCTGGCCTTGAGGCAGGGGGTCCGGTTGTGGGGGAGGTCAGGGCAGTGCCCTTGTCATGGACGGACCATTATCTCCTTCAGGCCAGTCTCTCAGCACACCCCCTCCAGAAGAGGAAAGGGTCAGTTAGGATGGTCTGCCCTCGGAGGCTGATAGAACCCCAGTGGTTCCAAGAGGTCCTGAGGGAATTAACCTTAATCATTGCTAAGATTCGCCCTTTTCTCTCTGTCTCGTCTGCCAAAACTCTTGTTCATGCTCTGGTCATCTCTTGCCTCGATTACTGTAACCTCCTTCTCACTGGCCTTCCCCGGTCTCACCTTTCTCCCCTCATCTCTGTCCAAAACTCTGCTGCCAGGGTCATCTACCTCGCCAGTCGCTTCGACCATGTGCAGCCCCTCCTCTCTTCGCTTCACTGGCTTCCCCTTCCTGAACGAATCCTGCACAAGCTCCTAGTCTTCACCTATAAAGCTCTTCACAACCTTGCTCCCCCCTACCTCTCTGCACTTATCGCCCTCCATACTCCAGCCCGTGCACTTCGCTCCTCCTCTGTCCCTTCTCTCACCCTTCCACGCCTTCCCTGCTCCCCTAAGCGCCTTCGTCCCTTCTCACTTGCTGCCCCCCATGCCTGGAACTCCCTCCCTGTCCACATCCGCCTTGCCCCCTCCCTTCATACCTTCAAATCTCTCCTTAAAACTCACCTCTTTCGCTCTGCTCTGTCTGACTCTTTATCCTGCTGAGCCACTATTCCTATACCTACGATCGGTTTACCCTTATCCTTGCAACATGGACCTGCCTGCTGTCATTCTCATCGTAACCAAGCCAAGTACGTGCACTTGAGACCTCGCATCTTCATGAATGTTAGACCCCTTGTCTCTCCCTCTGTTCCCCTTCCTAAGTCTCTCCCCCAGCTCCTGTCTCTCAGATTGTAAGCCCTAGGGGCAGGGACCGTGTCTATTTTATTACTTTGTAAAGTGCCAGGTACACTGCTGGCGCTATATAAATGTTTGTTAATAATAATAATAATAATAACCTTGGACCTGGACAGTCACTCTGTCGATGAGCTGGTCCAGCGTTGGAACAGCTTGCTGGAGGAGGCCATTGACAGGGTGGCTCTGAGATGCCCTCTGCCTCAGTCTCACCACTGCAGGGCCTCTTGGTTTACTGAGGGGCTGCGGTGTATGAAACGAGTAGGCAGGAAGCTGGAGCGACGCTGGTGTCGGACTCGATCTGATTCCGACCGACTTCTCCATAGGGCCCATTTGCGATCCTATGTTGAGGGTGTGAGGACAGCAAGGAAGGAGTTCCTTGCTGTCCTCATAGCATCTGCGAAGTCACGCCTGGCAGAGCTGTTTCAGGTCATGCGGGGGCTGGTCAGTCCGGCCTCCCTCCGCCTGGACGGGGACTTGTCCCAGGCCCACTGTGACCTACTGCCACCTACTTCGCAGACAAGATCGCCTGGATTCAGAGTGATTTTGATGCTGGATTAAGGGCAGTAGGGGGAGAGCGCGAGATGATGGAGGCCCCATCTGGTCCATCTTTGTGGGGGGAGTTTCAGGAAGTTGATGCCAGCCGATGCGGTGGATGTCTTAGGGTCTGCGAGAGCCACCTGTTGTGAACTTGATCCGTGCCTATCCCGGTTGGTGTCGGTGAAAGCCTCCAGGGAGACACTGGGGATGGTGCTGGTGAGGGTGGTGAACGCGTCCTTGCAGCAGGGGAGGTTGTCGCCCAGCCTCCAGGAGGCTGAGGTGTGCTCCCTGCTGAAGAAACTATCTTTGGACATGGATGCACTCGCCAGTTACTGACCCGTCTCTAACCTTCCCTTTTTAGGGAAGGTTATTGAGCGGGCGGTGGCACTCCAGCTCCAGGTGCATCTAGATAGCATCGGTTTCCTGGACCCTTTCCAATCTGGGTTCCGCTCCGGCTATGGCACTGAGACAGCATTGGTTGCCTTGGTTGACGATCTCCGCTGGGAGATGGACGCAGGATGTTCAACATTTCTCGTCCTGCTAAATCTCTCGGTCGCTTTTGACACCGTGGACCATGGGCTGCTGTTGACAAGGTTGCGTGACCTGGGGGGTCTGGATGGGACTGTTCTTGAATGGTTCCATTCATTCCTCTCGGGAAGAAGCCAGCGGGTGGTGTTGGGGGATGAGACATCTTGCCCCCGCACTTTATCATGCAGCGTTCCGCAGGGTTCCATTCTGTCTCCATTGTTATTTAATGTATATATGCAGCCCTTGGGGGAGGTCGTGAGAGGGTTCGGGGTGCGATGTCACCAATATGCTGATGATACTCAGCTGTACCTCTCTTTTCAACTGACCCAGACCCTGCCGTCTCGTTGCTATCCCAGTGTTTGGAGGCCGTGGCAGAATGGATGTGGCAGAGCAGACTGAAGCTCAACCCTGATAAGACGGAGGTGATGTTGGTGGGGAGTGTGAGGGAGGTATTGGCCTCCCTGATTGGGGGGGGTTTGCTCTCCTATAGCTCAGCAGGTCTGGAGTCTGGGGGTGATATTGGATGCGGATCTCCACCTGGAGCGGCAGGTGAAGGCAGTCACGAAGGCCGCCTTCCTCCAGTTGTATCTGGTGCGGAGGCTGCGTCCGTACATCTCTGGCACAGATCTGGCCTCCCTCATCCATGCCTTTGTCACCTCGAGGCTGGACTACTGCAACGCGCTCTACGTGAGGCTTCCCTTGTTCCTGATTCGGAGGCTGCAGTTAGTGCAGAATGAAGCGGTCTGACTCCTCTCGGGGGACAGGTCGTCGGGAGCACATAACACCTGTGCTCCGGACTCTACACTGGTTGCCAATAGCATGCCGAGCCAGGTTCAAGGTTTTGGTGTTGATCTATAAGGCCCTTCACGGTTTGGGCCCCTCGTACCTCAGGTACCGCCTCTCCCTCCACGCCCCAGAGCAGCTCCTTCGGTCTGCCGGGGGTGCCTTCTTGGAGGTACCCGCATTAAGCGGGGGGCCACAATGGAGAGGGCATTCTCGGTGACCGGACTGCGCCTTTGGATCTCCCTCCCGGAGGAAGCTCGCTTGGCCCCAAGCCTTTTGACATTCCGGTGAAGTTGTAAAACCTGGCAGTTCGCCCAGGCCTTTGGGGAGGGTGGGTTAGTGGGGTTTTATCTCCCCTTACCCTATTTATTGTTTTATTGTGTTTTGCAGCCCTGTTTTAATACTTGTATTATGGAATGTTTTAATTGTTTTTAGTTGTATTTTACATTTGTGGTTGTTTTTATTTGTAAGTTTTAGGAGGGACAGGGTAGAAATTTTATAAAATAAATTAAAAAATAAAATTAACAAGTGCCAGACAAAAGGAACTGTAGGTGGTCATCCTATGTAAAGTGACCAGATGGCAGGACAGTCATGCTGTGAAGTGCATGGTCCTGCTGCCCTGGGGAGGCCAGGCAGGACTACTGGAATGTCCTGTCTCAGTTGGTTTTGTGTCAAGGGAGAGTTCAGGGATAAAAAGTCGGGCCCCCTCCACCACTGGAGAATGTATATCTGTTTGTTTGCATGTGTGTGTGTGCCTTGTCTGCATGTATGTGTGTTGGACTGTCAGTGTGTGTGTCTGTCCTGCCAGTGTGTGTCAAAGTGTGTGTGCCTACCTCGCCTGTGTGCGCTCATGTTTCATATATATGCGTGTTTATCTGTGCGCCTGCGCTACCTATTCGGGTGCATGAGAAAGTCAGAGTGTGTGTGTCTATGTGAGAGAGCAAACTATTCCTGGATGCAACTTTTATGTATATTTATGCAAGTTTGGTAAAGGGTGTGTGTGTGCAATGTAAGGTGTTCCCTGTGAGGCTTTAAAAATCTGGTCAGTTTCTTTAATTCTGTGTGAAAATCAGCCAATTTAGTTAGAAGTCCAAAGACACATTTTCCACGTTCTCTACTAATCTGGAACCTTTTATTCCATGTACTCCTAAGACACTGAATTCTGAGGGTTTTTCTTCACTTTTCTTCATGAGCTGCCATTGGGTAGGAGGGGGCGGTATAAAAATAATGAAAATAAATAAAATAAATTTTGCTGATGAAAAAGTATACTAAATGTGATAACTCGCGAGTTAACTGAGTTGTGTGAACTGACCTCCCCTGAGGCCATGCAGTTCCTGTGTCAGCAAGAGTGGAGTGGGAGGAGCTAAACATAAAGACCAATTGAATAAAGATGCTTACTGAGTTGAAGCACGTTCTGCATGTGCTCCTGCAGACTAAGGCTCCTTTTAGACGAGCGGCGCGCGATGTGCATCGCGATTGCGCATAATTTGAAATGTCCGCATGTTGTAATTACACGAGACGGAAGTGGGGTATTATGCGCATATTATGGTGATTGTGCATTTTTTCTGTTCGCAAATTAAATACCTCGATTGTGAGATTTAATTCGCGGACAGAAAAAATGCGCAACCACCATAATAAGTGCATAATACCCCACTTCCATCTCGTGTACTTACAACATGCGAACGTTTCAAATTATGTGCAATCGCTAGGCGCAATCGCTCGCCACTCTAAAAGGAGCCTAAGCCTTTATCAAGTTCCAGTACTACCTGATTGGCTATTTTGTGATGGCTAATAGCTAGCAGTAACTGCTAGGGGTGTGCACTTTGTTTTCATTGTATTGATAACAATAATAAAATTCTTCATTTTCATTATTGTTATTGCAATAACAATGATGAAGATAAATAATAACAAAATAAATAACAATAACAAAAGTTGTTATTGATTTTGTTATTGCCTGGCAGGTGTTTTTTGGAGGTAACTGTGGGGATGGGCGGAGGGAGCAGACATCTCAGAGCCAGAAACAGTGTTGAACTGGGTCTGTGATGGAAGGGGAAGGACCTGATGGATGTAACAGCTGGAGAATGAGCAGCGCAATCAGGTCCCAGGCAGTTGCATGGCACCCTATGATTGCTCAATGCCTCCTGCCTCCCAGAACCAGTCATGGGGGCTCTGGGGTGGGCACTGAAACCCTTTATGTTGCAGGGCCAGGCTGTTTGACTCTTGCTCTGTGTTAGCTCTTGGTGTGTCAGGTTGCGTTTACAGAACTCTGGTGCTGCTTGCAACTAAAAATCTTCCCCAACCCTCAGTGTTATGCCTTTCCTGTCCTTATACCCGTCCCCTTCCCCTGTCTGTCTCTCCCTATACAGATAGGTAGATTAAATTAGATTAGATAAGATGATAGATATAGGTTTAGGTATATATAGATTAGATAGATGGATATATATTACAGATATAGATAATATAGAGATTAGATAGATATACCCTATTGTTTTTTCCTTTCCCCTTCCCCTGTCTGTCTCCCCCTGTCCATAGATAGATAGATTAGATTAGATTAGATAAGATAGATACTAGGCTTTTTATTACATATTACAGCCTGCCTGCAGCGGGGATTTTTCCTCCCAACCCTCCCCCACCTGGACTCACCTGGTTGCGGGTGGTGCCGGGGGGGGTTGATTCCTCGCCGCCGCGGCCGGCATTGACATCGCCGCCGCCTCCATCGTCGCCGCCGCTCGCCGCTGGGGCCGCCGCCGCCGCTGCTCCGTCCCCGCGGGGGTCACCTGCGGGGACAAGAAGGCAAGAACTCGTGGGTTGGGGGCAGGGGGGGGAACGCAGAGGGCAGCCACGTGGGCTGTCCTGTCCCCTCCCCCCCCACCCGGAAGTAGCGGGGGCTAAAAGCCCACAGGCAGCGGCTGGAGCC
>QEPC01006008.1:1219736-1253464 GCA_003113815.1 Sphenodon punctatus
GACACGGGGCTTTGGAGCAGCGCGTTCTTAAGACTTCAATTATCAGGCTTAAGTACGCGCCGCTCCAAAGCCCCGTGTCTCCAGCCGCCGCCGCTGCCGGCAATGGGGAGAACATCACTTCCGGCGGCTTTGCTTTAATGCGGCGTTGAGGAGGCGCTTCAGCGCTCCTCGTTTAAAAGCAGTCTTAGATAGAACACATAGCAGATAGAAGTTTATAGATATAGATACTTAGGAATATATTGCATATACTATAGGTTATTAGATGTAGGTTTAGGTTAGACATACATATTAGTAATTTTTCATATTGTCATTGTGCACTTATTATTACTACATAATGAGAAAGGGAGAAAGGAGTTCAACTTCTGAGAAGTCTGGGACAGGTGTCTGCTAGCATTTCTGCCACTGGTGGCAGCCCCCAACAGAAACGATACCGAAAACAAAATCTTCATTATAGCTTGAAATCAATACTGATAATGACACTGATAATGGAAAATGAAATTTCGTTAACGATAACGAAAATGAGTTTTTAATAACGAATTTTTTTAAAAAAACCCGACATGGGTCCATGGTGCACACCCCTAGTAACTGCAAACCTCAAAAGCAGGAAAAACATAAGTTTCAACCATTACAGCTAGAAATTAAAATTTCTAACGAAAACTGGGATCCTTGTGATATCACATGACTCTGGCAGTGAGGCTGTTGGCAAAACACTAATTATTACAAGTCTCATGATAGAATCACATGAGTTGTCAACCCCACAACAGTCACTTTTGCTTTCTACTGCAAAAATAAAATGTGTGGGAATGGCAAAGTGTTGCTGAAAATGTAGTTGGGCATGTAGATGCTATGTATTTGTCCCCACCAGTCCTTTCTCCACCATCACCGATCAATCTAAACAGTCTTCTTCTCTGGTGATTCTGTCAGTAAGTTATGCATTAAGCCAACATACAGCAGAATATGGGGGAGCATAGGTCCTATATTTATGATGATTTTTTAAATATTTAATTTAGTCTATTTAATGTTGTGTACTGTATGGTAGCTTTTGTGTTCTCAGTAAAAGGAAAACAGCTTTCCAAATTATTCTGGGCATTGTTTCCTTCAGATTTTTTCCCCCTTCATATTTTGTTTCCTGTGTATATTGATTTTCTTTTCAATTACAAATTTGCTCTTGTTTCTTTTTTAAGCTAGCCTACAAATGCTTAGGATTTAGAATAATAGAACTATAAGACTGGAAGGGACTTCAAGGGTCATCCACTTCCAAGTTTCTTCTCCAAGGCAAAGTACCCTATGCCAGTGCTACAATCCAGATAGGAACTTTTAAAAACAACAAAACATCCAGGGAAGGAGATTTGACAACAAGACAACTTGTTCCATTGCTGAATTGTTCTTATAGTTTGCTAAAATTTAATCCAAATCTACTGTGCAACCATCTAAACCCATTCCCTCTTGTTCTATATTCTTTGACAATATAGCATTCATCTTTTTGGTGACCACTTTTTAGATATATGTAAACTACTATCAAGTACCTCTGCCCCAGTCTTCTTTTCCCTGGGCTCAACCCTTCAACGTTTCCTCACATGATTTCCATTCCAGCCATTTATCATGTTGTAGCTCACTCTTGAATCCTCTCCAGTTTGTTGACACCCTTCTTGAACTGTAGTGCCCAAAAGTGAACACAATACTCCAGGTGAAGTTTCACCCATGTCAAGCTAAGTGTACTGTTACTTCCTGTCTCCTGAACGTAGTGCTGCTTTTCATGCAGCCCAAAATGGCATATACCGTTCTCGGAGTAATGCCACATTGTTGACTCATGTTCTGTTTCTGATCTATTATGACCTGTTACACATGGGTACCCACCCCCAAACTCGGAAAGGGGTGCATAGAAAGAAGCGGTGGGGCCCCATGCGGAAGGAGAGCATAAAAAGGTCAAGCTGGCCTCATAGAAATTCCCTTCAGAAAACCAGCCTCATGCAAAACACCCAGCCTAAGAAAGAAACAGGAGAAGCCGGTACTTAAAAGATAAGGAGCAGTTGAGATGCCAGAGAAACTCCCCCTTTTGTGTAACCTCCAGAGAAGGAATCCTCCCACCCAGCACCATTCCCTGGTTAAAAATAATGAGCCATCAAGCTTCACTGGGAAGTCACCTGGGTGCAAGATTCTCTTGCCCCTCCATCCAGCCTGACATTTACCTCAAACCATCCTTTTTCTTGTGTACCAGGACCCACCTAGAAAGACCCCATTCAACACCCATTGCAAGCCTTTGTCTAGTCCTGGGCTCCCAAGCACTCACCCAGAAAGCTTCTTTCTAGTATCCCAACACACATTGTGAGTTTTTGTGCGGCTTTGTCCCCTGGTCCCTACAATTGACCCAAGCTCCCCATTATAGAGTTGAGTTGCTTTTGGACGTGGACATGCACAGGTCTCCAGTGCAGGTCTGCTCCAGGGGTTCTCCCAGGCTTAGGTCTGTCCCTCTCCCACTCCCTCATCTCAGGATCGCTGGGGCTCACCTGTCTCCTTCACAATGGGAAAACGAGAGGTAATCTCTTTTCCACTTTCCTCACGTTCCCTCTTTCCCTCTCTCTCTCCCTCTCTCTGCTTTGAACTGAGGAATTTCAACCTCCCACTCTTGAAGAGCCACTCTCTCTCTCTCTCTCTCATCTCTGACCTCGGGCAGAACAGCCTACTTTCTGTTCTCCACAACCTGGAATGTCCCCTCTACACAGCTTAGTTTAACCGTGTAAGCACTAGTCCAGACTAGGCAGTGCTGTTCCTGCATGTCTGTGTCGTGTTAAATAAACATCTCTTTCTTTGAAATATTCCTTGTTTTAGTCACGTCTTTTGGGAGGAGAGGAGGGTAGGTCAACGTATTGTAGCGCGCCATGACCTCAGACTGAATCCCTGGACCCTAGGCGACTGAAAAGACTAATTCCCCCAAATTTGTGCTCTTGTCTGAGCACTGGGACCTTCCCCCTCCGGGACCCCCGTGTTCATGCATGGAGAAAGAGTCATGTGGTAACAGACCTCAAGACCTTCCTGGTGCTACTGCCTAACCAGTGGTCTCCATTTTATACTTGTACATTTCTTTTTGTTGTTTGTGTGTGTAATACTTTGCATTTGTCTTATTATTAAGTGCCCCCAACAATTAAAGCGTTAAAGAGAAGTTGCCTGTTATTATTTAGAATTAGTTTTTTAAAATTTCATTGTAATTAGATTAGCACTGTGCTATCTTTTTTATTTTATATAGTTGATCTTAAGAGTGGTTAGAACAGAAATGTGTTTGTTATTCAAGAAAGCCCAATGTACTATATTTCTTATGCACAATTTAAAATGGTCCTGTTGATGTGTATTCTACAGTGATTGTGTAGGATGTTGACCAAGCTCCAGAATTAATAGGTGGCAGGATTGATGGAAAATACTTTGTAAAATATGAGATTAGTTTTACAGATAACTCGTAAATTATGGATTGATCTTTCTATTGATCTTGATGCCCTTTTGATTATTTCTTATGGGTAATCCGTTTATGAATGAAAACTCTAAACAGATGACTAAGATAAACAACTTTGCCCATATTCTTATGCATAATCTTCTAGCTACAGGTTTTAATAACACTAAGGGCCAGATTCTACCTTCTGATACATTGCCAACATTCCCTGACTCAATTCTCTTTAACTATAGAGTATTTCCATAGAAGCATCCTACATTGAATGAAATCGAAAGTGACCATATATTTAAATGTGACTTTATCTGTGTGCACTTTAACGTTCTACTAAGGGACTGTACCTAATATCACAGGAACTTTGAATTATGGCATTTGCAATGTCGTGTTGATCCTAGTTTAACAAAGCACTCAAAAACATCCTGAACGTTAAGCAAAGAAGTAGTACTATAGTGTTGATGTTAGTGGGATTATTCAAGTTCAAGAGTCTCTGGATGCCCTACTTTTATTTCTCTTTGCCTTTAACCATGCGGTGATGGTACCTTCCTTCATCAGTATTTGAATTTGGAAGTGTGTCCGGTTCTCCAAAAAACACACTTGTATGATTTGGTTATGGTGGGTACCAGTAGTTGTTGACCATCATGAACAAAATATGGCCATATAATGGTACAGTACAAACCTCTTTATCCAGACATCTTGATGGACATGCTTTTTGTCTGGATTAGAGAGATTCTACTGCAACAGTAAATAAACCTTGTTTGAGTAAATAAACCCTATTTGAGAGATCTGTTGGACATAAGACCATATCTGGAATATGGAATCATCCAAATTAGAGAGGTCTGGGTAAAGAGTTCCAAACTTGCAATAATGTCTTTATTAATTGCCCTTTGGACCATCTGCAAAGTGTAGGTGGCTACTGCAATGTCCATATGTGAGTCTGTCCATTTAAACTTTGATCCTGCAAAGGAAGCAATGACTCCTATCTTGCTACGCATTTCCAATATTTATTTATTTATTTATTTATTCTAATTTTACCCTGCCCTTCCCAATTAGGTGCAGGGTGTCTGACAAAATATAAAAGGGTAAAAAAAACAACCTAACCGCATCAACCTTTTCCTAACCCCACCACTCAACCCCGCCCAACCCTATCTATTCCTGCCAAAAGCCTGGCCAAACAAAAAGCTCTTCCATCTCTTCTGGAAGATGGGCAGGCTCAGGCTTAGGTTGATCTCCAAGGGGAGTTCTATAATTGTCTGGTGGCCACTGAAACCACCTCTTGGATGTTTTTAAATGACATATTACCACATATGGCCAACCAGGAGCCACTCATCTGACTGCCTATCTGAAATGTGGGGGAATGCATACTCCCATGAGTAATGGAGCACCTACGCATAGCCACTTGTGGCCACTGATGGGAAATCTGGAGTCCTCCATGCAGGACAAGTCAAAAAGATGTGTGGCAACCGGCAGTTATGCATCCCCTGCCCGTATGAATGTCAGCAGCCAGCCACACCAGCAGACCAATCCACCGCTCATAGGCACTGTGGGTGGGGGACATGGCCTTTGCAAGTCACACGAACTGGCTGCGAGTGCTAAGGAGCCTGGGTTCCCGAGTGCTCATGTCTGGGGCATGTCAAATTCAAAGGCCAGCCTGGCATGCTTCCCCTTCCCCATGATCCATGGCAGGGTGAGTGTGCGGTGCCTGCCATGGTAGCCACGCTGGGAGCTGCCCATTAGAATTGCTCCCCATGCTCTCCACCTGCATGGGTGCTCTGTGGCAGTGCCACGCCACTCAGCAGTCACAGACACCCCCCCCCCCCAAGTCTTTCTCATTTAAAAACATCTTCTGTTTGCCCTTGTGAAAACTTCATGGGTAGATATTATCTACAAGAGCGCACTCCGGGCTGAGCTCAGAGGTCACGATGGAACATAAGGAAAAAGGCGAACTTTCCGACACCTGGGGCCCAAGCCAGCACCTTGAATCATGCCAGGAAAGTTATTGGCAGCCAGTGCAGACTCTGGAGTACTGGTGTAATGTGCTCTTGATAACCCACCTCCAACTGCCACATCCTGCACCAGCTACAGCTTCTCAATTCCCTCAGCCTAACCTACCTCACAGGGTTGTTTTGAGGATTAAAAGTTGTGTTAATTAGTTCTATGTGAAGTGCTCCAAGTGTCATGGCAGGGGGGCGCTATATAAAAATAAAAAATATTATTTATTATTTAATATCCACTTCATAGTCTCTGTGTCAACGGCAATGTCTTTTACTTATATAAGCATCCATTAAACACCCCCGCTGTATAGCTTTTTCTGGTGTGGGGTTGTGCTGAGGAGTTATTGTATGAAGTAGAGATGAGCAAGTAATGAATTATGAATGGATTCAAAATATCTGTGGATCATAAAAAAAATCTAATTTAAGCAGATGCACAAACAGTTTAGAGTCTACTTTTAATCTAACCCTCCGTTTTTGAATTCCCCTTTCTTATGTGTCACATTATGCTACGCTGAGACATAGACTGAGTATCAAAGGAATTCTCTAGCAGATAATCTTTCTGTACTCTTTGCTGAATTTGAACAGATGCAATATAGTGTCTTTCTTTTGGGGGGAACAGAGGAAGTTTCAGTCATGATTATAAATAAATAAATAGAATGCAAGACAGCTACCAAACATGTTGACTCAGACTTGAAAAAAAATTCAGCCTGATATCGACCAAGTTTTTTAGTACAGCATTAATTTCCTCTCTTTGTGCCTTTTTGGGGGATAAAACTAGATAACCTGGGGCGAGGGTAGAGCTGAAACAAGTAGCAAATTTTGTACCTGCATGTAATGCTGGATGTTTCTATTAACCTATCATGTATAGTCAGTACCTAAATACCGAGACGGGGACCTGACTACCTAAAATACTAGGGATTACCATCACTGAGTTACCAGCTTTCTGTTTTACCGACCCATTCTGCCGTACAACGTTACAGTTTTAGCATCTTTCTAACATGGAACAATCAGTTGATGAATGGAAATGGAGTAATCAGTAAAACAGTGCAAGATGGAATAATGTAACTTGATAATTTTAGTTTTTACTTATTCAGATTTTTACCCTGCCCTTCCCACTAAGGTTCAAGGTGGCTTACATCTTATCAAAACATATTAAAACAGCTAAAAATAAAATAAAATCCCCCAACCCCTTCCCTAACCCCTCCACCCAATCCCACCCAACCCTATCCCTGCCTGCCAAACACCTGGTCAAACAAAATTGTCTTATAGCACTTCTAGAAGATGTAGGCTTGGGCTTAGACAGATCTCCAAGGGAAGGGAGTTTGATAATTGTGAGGCAGCCACCGAGATTCTCTCTCTGTGAGTCCTTTTTGTGGAAACCTCATGGGCAGATGGTACCCGCAAAGGGGGCTCCCGGCTGACCTCGGAGGCTGTAGCAGAATATGAGGGAAGATGTGGTCTTTCAAATACCTGAGACCTAAGTCGTTTAGGACTCCATAGGTCAAAACCAGCACCCTTAATTGTACTTGGAAAGCTATTGGCAGTCAGTGAAGACTGTGGAGCACTGGTGTAATGTGCTCCTGACAACACATACCACCACCACCACCACCCCCTCGACAATAATGGAAAACCAGTAACTCAGTAATGGTAATTCAGTAATTCAAGTAACTCTCTGGGCACTAAATGGGTACCACTTAGTACTCAATCTGCCCCAAGCAATTAAGATACTGCAAGTTTGATGTATATGCTTGTTTGTGAGCACCTGTTTCAGTTCTAGGCAAGCGTTAATAAATAGTGGACCTATCCTGCATTTCCATCAAGCATCTTGAGATGAAGTGGGATGCATCAGTGGTCATCACAGCCCCAGAGCGTCTGGAGTGTGGCAGCCCTGTTACTGCTCCAGAGGCACTTCCAGGGACCCATCGTTGCTACTGGGAGCATCTGGGGCACTTGGCCTTTGACAGAGTGGGGCCAGGGGTGTAGGTCATAAGAACATAACTAGGGCCATACTGGGTCAGACCAATGGTCCATCGAGCCCAGCACCTATCTCTGACAGTGGCCAATCTGGGTCGCTTGGAAGAAGTATCTAACAGGTCACCATGGGGCGATCCATTCTTTCCTGGTCACTCCCAGCTCCTGACAGTCAGAGGTTACATTCCCCAAACCTACCTGGCTAATAGCTGCTAGAGGACCTATCCTCCAGAAATGTGTCCAATCTTTGTTTAAACTCAACTGTCCTACTGGCCTTGACCTTCTGGCAGCATCTTCTTCTTCCCTGCTGTAGTGTTCATGCATAAACTGGTTCTGTCTGCCTCAAAACAGTTGCAGTCTAAGCCCCCAATTCTGCAAACTTACTTACAAAATTACTTACACAGGAGTAACCCCATTAACTTCATAACAATAACACCTATTTATACAGTGCTTACTAATAATTATCTTGTTAATCTGCACAATATTCCTATGAGGTAGGTAGTCTGGGATTATCATTGCTCTTTTGTAGACTGAACAACTGAGGCTGAGAGATAATGACTTGTCTAAGACCGTCCAGCAACTCCATAGCATAGCCAAGATGTGAACTTGGTTAGGTCTACCAGTCCTAACAGAGGTATAATGCAGTTGAAATGGGCCCTGGTGTAGAAGATGGAATGTGGCCCCACTACTACCATTTCCCCATTGGCAGGTGATGCAGCTGCTCCAGGGATAAGCCCCCCCCCCAACCTCCCGACACACAGTCCTTAGTGCAGCTGGACTGCCTGTCCCTAAGACTAAAGCGGCAACTCCTTTTCCCACTCAGCTATTTCATTCTGCCATTTCAGAATTGCCTGTGACTTTCCACAGCTTTTCCGCTGGCATTCCAATGTTGGAACAATCTTGGAAACTGTCAGAATAAACATTGTTCTGCTGCTTCGCAGTGCCAGCAGAAATTACGGAAGATTGAAACTGCCGGAACAAACATTGTTCTGCTATTTTTGCAGCCAGTGGAAGTAGCAAAATGAAAGTAGCGGAATGAACGTCTCTATCGCACTATGCTGTTCATTGCAGAAGAGCTTTTTCCATCGGAAAAAGCTACTGCAGCGACTTGCCGTTTCAGCCCTACCTGTCCCTATTATAGCTACACCCGTGAGTCTCACACTTTGTCCATGGGAAACAGCTTTCAGTGGAACTACTCCAATGCTTAAAGTTAAGCACATGCTTAGGCACCTTCCTAAATCAGGACCTGTGACTGCATTAGAATATCTTTCTAAGGTTCCCTCTAGCTGGCCCTAGGTTATTAGGGGATATTGCTGATTTTCTTTTAAAAATACATCTTAGAACAATGGTCCAATTTCAGGAAACTGAGGATCAGTACATTTCACAAAACCTAGCATAGAAATATTGTTTTATATCTATATAAAAATAGTATATGCATTTAATGCATGCACTGTTGTTTTTAGCCAATAATATTTAGTCTTCTGAGCTTACATGAGTAGAGGTTTAGATATCTGTGAATAAAATTGCTCAAGAACACTTCCATTTGAAGAAAAAAAAAAAAAAAATTAGTGCAAATTACATTTGTTTTAGCTGAATGAAATCTTTCCTTACCACTTACAGTTCTAACAAGAATGACATGTCAGTTCTAATTTGTGACAAAAAGCTAAGTTAATCTGGCACAAGTATTCAAAGGGCCATATAGAGCATATCCTAGAAAATAATAACATAATTGTCTAAAGTATTACAATTGCAAGGGTAGATTTCAGGTCACACTATGTATTTTATAAGGAGGCAGTCTTTATAATTGACTGCACAGTGCATAAAAGTATGCCATCGAATGGCTCATTATGGTGATTTCAGAAAATTAAATCTCCAAATTATCCCTTAATATATTGTGAAATATTTGGTTTTGGAAAGCAGTGTACAGTATTGTTTGAACGGCAGGCTTTCCATTAGTTAGATATCTATTGCCTAGAACTGTAGTGGAACTCCTCAGTCCAATGCTGAACAACAGCTGTATTGTTACTGACATAATTAATCTTTCCAATGGACATGTCGGAACGATGCCATGGAAAGACAAGTCCATTGTGCTGAAACTGATGGCAACTCATTTGTCAGCAAATGAAATTTCTCAAATAAGTGGATAAATAAATCAAGAAAATAAAGCATTGCTGGAAAGTGGTGTTTATATTTTACATAAGTAATGGAAACCTAATTTTTTAAAATCAGGATTATACAGAGTGACATAAATCTGATACTTTTCCAATCCTGGATGTCACAGCGACCTAAAGAAGAGTGTCGTGTTTAAAAAAAAAGAGAAAAAAACAGAGCTGTTTTATAGTGACAATGGCCATAATAGCTGTTTTCTTAACATGCTGGTTTTAAGTCAGTGTTGTCCAGAGGGTAGCGTGATGGACTTGGAGATGGCATTCCGAGTTTGAATCCTGATATCACTGGGTAGCCTTGGACAAGTTTCTTTTCACCCTCAGCTCTTTGACAAATATACCTGACCAACTGACTAGTGTGTGATGGAGTTGATGGAAGTGGAATAGACCCAATCTCCAATTGATTTAAAAATCCTGCCTGTGGTATTTCTAAGAACAGAAGAAGTGCCATACTGAGTCAGAACAATAGTCGGTTAAGCCCAATATCCTATCTCTGACTGTGGACAACTTTAGTTGCTTTAGAGAAGAGCATAACAGGTCATAATGAAGTAATCCGTTACCTCCTAGTCACTCCCATCCCTTGACAGTCAGAGGTCTTGTCTCCTGAAGAACGTGACCATAACCATTTACAGACCTATCATGTAAGAATGTATCTATCTTTTTTTGAAGCCAATAATGCTATTAGCCTTCAACCATTCTCTGGCAATAAGCTCCATAAAATACTTCCTTTTATATATTTTTTAAAAATCTGCTGTCAACTAATTCTATACATTACCGAGTTCTTTCTTATTTTGACAAAGGGTAAACAACAGCTTCCTATTTACTTCTTCTATGCCACTCAGAATTTTGCAAACTTCTATATCCTCTTGGTTGTCTCTTCTTTTAGCTGAAGCATCTAATCTGTTGAGACTGTCCTTGTTCAGAAGTCATTTCATATCTATTATTATTATTATAATAATTATTATAAACATTTATATAGTGCCAGTCGTGTACTTGATGCCGTACAGCTCCTGCACAACCACGCCACCAAGCTCCCGATATCACCACCCCAATATATACACTGTGCTCGGGAAGGGAGGAGAAGTGTGGGCCAGTGAGGTCAACAGGGAAGCGACCAGGGAAAGCTAAGGCAGGGGAACACAAACAAGGCACTAGGTATGAGGGGGAGGAAGGACCCAGATAGAAGGGGGAAGACAGTGAAGGAATGCACGCCACACCCAGCCCCAATTGCTTCCAACACCCACACAGCCCCACCACGACACACACACTCTCCTTTCACTCACGCTCTCACTCAGTCCCAGGCACACAAGTTCCACGCAAGGTATGTCACAATAATCCAAGGTTTTTCCAAGCAGCAAGGGGTTCGGTGTCACAGCGAACTGATCTCCGGCAACACCGCCCGCCCCTCTTATCTGGGTGGCTCCACCCCCCTCTGAGTGCATATGCGCGCGGAACGACGCAGCTCCTCTGTTGGCTCCGCCCCTCTGCCACTAGGCCTCGTCCAGGAGGGACCGCCAGTAATACCTGCCGTGGGGAGTGGCCCCTGCGCCCCCAAGTTGGACGGGTTCTTCCAGGGGTGTCTCTGCCCCCAATATGGCTGCTGCCAGCCACCACCCACACCCCTACTGCACCGCCGGCGCCACCGACAGTAACAGATCCTGACAATGATAACAACAATGCAGTCACCACAGCACCCTAAGACTGGGTGAAAACATACAAGACAGCAGCCAGCCATATTCCCTGCCCAACCTGTGGAGCAGCAACACAGCTGCCACCCGTTGTGCTGGTGCAGAGAGCAGAACACACATGCAGCCAGCCACCACACTGCCCCCACACCCTGGGTTGGGCTGAGGAACAAAAGTTACAGATACAGGCAGGACACGGACCGAGGAGCAGCGGGCATCAGCCACCAGAAGCAGGACTGAGCTTGTGAAAAGTGGTTGGTGGCGAAAGATCACTCCTAGGATCTGGGCCACAGCAATCCCATCTGGGGGCTGTACGTGGTCCCAGCCCCAGCACAAGGCATTGTCATCCCTACCTGTCTCCACCCGGCCGGTGTCCAGGCCTCAGGGAAACCAGTGGCTTTGCCCGGGCAGAGCTGCACCTGGAGAGAATCCCATGGGTCGGTCCCTCTTGCCTGTGGGGGGCAGGTCCCATCTCTGCCTATGTGCCTGGGTCTCACTGCCACATGGGGTGGCAAATGAGGAGGGAGAGAGGGAAGGACTGAGCTCGACTTGGCTTTGGGACCTGCCGCTCCTGGGCAAGGGTGACCTCTCTTGGTCCATCCCTTCTTCCCTGTCAGCAGCAGCTTCTCCTGACTGCGCCATCAGCTGACAGGCAGCCAGGGTGTGTGTCTGCTCACTTCCAGCCCACGCCATTGGCTGACAGGTGGCCAGGGTGTGTGTGTGCTGTACTGCTCACTCCTAGCCTATGCCATTAGCTAATAGGCAGTTGGAGGGTGAGGGTGTCTTCTCACTTCCAGCCTGCACCATCAGCTGCACCTTGCTAACATTGTGGCCTTGTCCATGGTGCTGGTGGATCTCAACATGCGCAGGGGTTATGCAGGAGCTAGCAGATGGGAGGGTGCGCAGTAGCCCGGATTACCTGGCTGAGTCAGCTGTAGCCCACGCTGCATCAATCACTTTCTCTAGAAAACAGGTTAAGTAGCAGCCAGCTGCCCATGGTGGAAGTGGGCAAACACCTGGTGGCTACCTAACAGACGGACAGGTGAATCGCAGGTTAATGTTGGCTAATGGGGGCTACTGTCTCGTTTGTTTTCATCCACTTAGGACTGAAACTCCATTCTAAATTTCTCTCATTTCTTGATGAGAATCAGGTTTCTCAGTTCATTCCTGGGCAGCTGGGGGGTGGGTGGGTGCGGCTATTGGGGTTGTGACAGGTCAGGGGAGGCATGGTCTCAGGGGGAGAGGAGTGGGAGTGGTGAGGCGGGATAGGTGCCTAGTGCATGTCCCGCTTGCCCCGCCACCAGGTGGAACTTGGTCAGGGGGCCTCTGGCCCAGTTCTGGTGGTGTTAAATGCGAGATTGGTGGCAAATAAGACAACAATGGTCCAGGAGGTAATTCTGGACTATGCATCCAATCTCGCATGTATTATGGAAACCTGGTTGGACAATGAATCGGGGCCTATACTGGCTGATCTTGTTCTGGCTGGGTATTCTGTACAACACCAGGCATGGTCGGAGGGACGGAGGGGGGGAGTGTAGCTGTGATTTTTAAAGAGGGGTGGTCTGTGAGAAGGTATCCAGTGTGAGCCCTGGTAGGTGGGGGACAGTTTGGAAGTGCTGCTGGTATACCGTGCACCTACCAGTATGGCCACCTCCCTGCATGCTCTGGTGGAGTCTGTGTCAGAGGTGGTGTTGCAGTCCCCAAAGACGATAGTCTTGGGGAGCCTCAACATTCATGCCGACGCAGTTCTCGGGGGAGATGAGCATGAGTTCATGGCCGCCATGGCAACCTTGGGCCTGTCCCAGAGGGTCATCGGTCTGATACATCTTGGAGGACATACCTTGGACCTCATGTTTTGCACTGGCCTTGAGGTGGGAGCTCCATTAATGTGGTAGGTATCAGCAGTGCCCTTGTCATGGACGGATCATTACCTTCTTCAGACCTCCCTTCTAGCACGTCTGCCCCAGGAAGGGTGTGGAACCTATTAGGATGGTCCACCCCTGGAGGCTGTTGGACCCAGTGCAGTTTCTAGGTGCTATGGGGGAATTACCCTCTGACCTTGATGACCGTCTCATTGATGACCTTGTCAAGCTATGGAGCACCTTGCTGATGGAGGCCATCGATCAAATGACTCCTAGGCGTCCATTGCCCAGGTGGAGGCTCCGTGGACCTCCTTGGTTCTCCAAGGAGCTGCGGATGCTGAAGCAAGAGGGGCGATGGTTGGAGCATGGTGGCGTCATTCTCATACTGAAGCCGACAGATTGCAACATAGAGCTAGTTTACGAGCCTATGCCGTGGCTATACAGACAGCAAAAAGGGAGTTCTTTGCTGCCCTCATAGTGTCCGCAAAATCCTGTCTGGCAGAGCTGTTCCGGGTTTTGTGGGGGCTGGTCAGTCTGACCTCCCTCAAGCATGGGGTTGAGTCATCATCTGCCCGCTGTGACCTTTTTGTGGATTGTTTTGCGGAAAAAATCACTCATGTTCACCTGGACCTCGATGCCACACTTAATTCAGTGGAGGATGTAGAGATTGTAGAAGCCCCGGCTTGTCCAATTTTGTGGGATCACTTTCAGTCGGTGACACCCGCTGATGTGGTGGGGTTCTTGGGGCGGTTCAAGCCACTTCTTGTGAATTAGATCCATGCCCGTCCTGGCTGGTTAAGAGGTGCTGGGAGACAATAGGGCCATTGCTGGCTGGGGCGGTCAGTGCCTCCCTGAGGGAGGGCACAGTGCTGGGCTGCCTCAAAGAAGCAGTGGTACGGCCTCTGCTCAAGAAACTATCACTTGACGCTGACTCTCCTGCCAGCTATTGGCCTGTCTCTAACCTTCCATTTTTAGGGAAGGTTATTGAACGGGTAGTGGCTCAGCAGCTCCAGGGGCATCTTGACCGCGTTGGTTATCTTGATCCTTCTGTCTGGCTTTCGTCCGGTCATGGCACTGAGACAGCACTTGTGACTTTGGTAGATGATCTCCGCTGTGAAAAGGACTGGGGTTGTTCGACCCTATTGGTCCTGTTAGATCTCTCGGCTGCATTTGATACCATTGACCATGAAATATTGGTGCCCCTGAGGGACAGTGTGGGGGTGGGCGGAATCATTCTTGAATGGTTCCGTTCATTCCTGACCGGGAGAACTCAACGGGTGGTACTCGGTGATTGTTTTTCATCTTACCGAGACCTCTTGTGTGGGGTTCTGCAGGGTTCTGGCTTGTCCCCTCTCCTGTTCAATGTGTATATGCAGCCACTCGGTGAGGTGATCAGGTGGTATGGGGTGAGGTGTCATCCGCATACTGATGACACCCAACTGTACCTTTCATTTTCAACCGACCCAGGCCTGGCTGTCTCAGTGAGTACCCGGTGTTTGGCAGCTGTGGAGGACTGGATGAGGGCTAATTAACTGTGACTGAATCCTGACAAGATGGAGGTGATGTTAGTGGGTAAGTCGGTGGATGTGACATCTCCCTCGATTGATGGGATCTGTTCTCCACTGACTTCCCAGGTGCGGAATCTGGGGGTGCTCCTTGATGCGCAGCTCCACCTGGATCTCCAGATGGAGGCTGTGGCGAGGAGTGCCTTTCGCCAGTTACATCTGGTGAGGCTGATTTCAGTTCCGGACCTGGCCATGATCGTCCATGCTTTTATTACCTCTCAGTTAGACTACTGTAATGCGCTCTATGTGGGGCTACCTATGGTGACGGCTCGGAAGCTGCAGCTGGTGCAGAATGCAGTGGCCTGGCTCTTGGTGGGGCTGGGCCATCAGGAGCACATTACACCAGTGCTCCGATCTCTGCACTGGCTGCCAATAGTCTTCCGGGCTTGATTCAAAGTGTTGGTTTTGACCTATAAAGCCTTACATGGCCTGGGCCCTGCCTACTTACGAGATTGCCTCACTCCCCAGGTTCTAGACCGGCCCCTGCGATAGTCTGTGGGTGCCGTGTTGGAGGTCCCTCGGGTTTCCCGGGGGGCCGTGCAGGACAGGATGTTCTCGGGGGCCACACCACGCCTCTGGAATTCCCTCCCAGTGGGGGCCTGTCTGGCCCCAGACCTCCCAACCTTTTGTAGGAATTGCAAGACCTGGCTGTTCCATCCGGCATTTGGCAAGGGAGAGGGTTCAGGGGTGGGAGGGGGTGGGGTTCAGGGGTGGGAGGGTGAAGTGGGTTTTTTTGTGTGGTTTATTATTGATATTATATTGGGGAAGATAGTTTAATTGTTTTATTGTATTTTATATTTATTGTTGTTGTTAGCCAGCCCGGGCTGCCTGTGGCAGGAGGGGCAGGATATAAAATTTGTAAATAAATAAATAAATACATTCCTGCAAATGAGAACAAGCTGAGAACTGCCAGAATTCTCACCAAGAAATGCAAGAAACTCGAGAACAGCCTTCCCCCTTGACCAAACCTCAGCTGACTCATCTGACTGCCTGTCTGAGTTAGGGGATGCTCCAGGACTTCTCTGGAACTGTTCTCCCTACTTGGCTTCTCTGCGGGGCAGGAGAGGAAGCAAAGAGGCTGCTTCTCATCTCAGGGGAAATTCTTTTTTAAAAAAAAAAATCAGTGCCTATGTGGAAAATGGCCATCGGGGCTGTTTCATGTGCAGCCTTTTTTCTAAAATGGTACCAGCAGTGTTGCTGCTATTTGGGGAAAGGATGGCTGGTCTTTGCATGTGCAAACAGCACCACGCATGCGCAGAACAGCTGCTGTTTTTCAAAATGGTGGCGATGCTGCCTGCACCATTTTGGAAAGAGGCCATGCATATTCAGACTGGCCCTGGTGGCCATTTGCGCAGGTGCAATTAATTAATTAATTAATTAATTTTAATTTTAATTTTAATTTGCATGCTATCTCACAAGTTTTCACACCATTAGCGAGATCTTCTCAGAAAGAAGGGATGGATAAACAAGAAAGACAAGATCAGACCTATTGGGTGTGAATGGTCTTTAAAGCAGGGACTGTCTCATAGGGACAGGGACTGACTTTGTAAAGAAGTGGATTGAATGGATTAAATTCCTGGGGCCCTGTTTTAAAACATTCAAATTGTTGATTATTTTAAATTGTTTTTATATTTGTTTATGTTTTTACTATGTTGGAAGCCGCCCCGAGCTGTTCGCAGGAGGGGCGGAGTACAAATTTTAGAAATGAAATAAATAAACAAATAAATAAATAAATAAAATTAAATAAATGGGTTGAGAAACTGGTTTGGGCCTCCATGTAGGCCCTGTTGCTTCAGTCTGTATCCATTCTTTTTAAGTTGGTAAAGAAATGAATGGCACAAGATCAATGCTTGAATTGAAGTGGGAATGTCCATAAGAGCTGGTGATGTTGTAGTCTGTTGTATTACAATCTTTTTTGGAGTTGGGAGGATGGAGATACGCATTCAGAAATGATAGGAAAAAGAAGTTGCTCTTTACAGATGTCCACAAGTGAGGGCACATGGGAAATGCAAGCAGTTGTTTCCTCTGACGCTGTGGGCTCCATTCTCGAAACCAACTTAATGCTGTCCTTTGCATGTGTTGGGAAATGGGTAGTGGAAATGGGGTAGGGAAGGGTTCACCCACTCTGCACACAGACACATGGGTCACCGGTGGGTAATTCTCCCTCAGGTTCTTATTGAGGCAGTGGAGGAAGGATCCTCCTAGCCAAAGATCATCACAGGGAGGCGGTGACATTGGAGTAAACTCGCTCTCTGCACCCACACCACACGGGGACAAGGTGCCACAGTGAGGAACACCGGGGAGATGGGGGAACCCTGGAACCTGGGGAAGACGGTAGGGAGGAGGGGCACTCAGCAGGGCAGAGGGCCTGGGAGAAGGGAAAGAGAACAAGCAGCCAGCCCAACTCTGCACCCGCACACACAATACTCCAACCCCAACACCTGATCCAAACACACTCTCATGCCCTGTCACTCACACAAGCACACACACACGCTCACTCACACTGAAACACTTAGCTGTCTCAATGTTATGTAGATCCAAGCACAAGGGTCAGTCTCACAGGAGTTACTCTGATCACCAGCACCGCATTAGGGCTCCTATTTCTTCTTTTATGTGGGTTTGAAGCCGGCGCAGGTACTCTGAGCACCGGGGAGGGGCCAAACTGTCTGGGTGCTCCCTGCGTCCCTTGTCTCACCGCGCATGCGCGCTGTGGGTTTCGGGGGCACTGCAAGTGACCTGCGCTGTTGAGGCACGGGGGTGTGGTTGCCAGCGGCGGCGGGAGGCGTGTCCTCCTGCTGCAGCGTCGGTGCGCCTGACATTGTGCGGGGATTGCCTGTGAGCGCTGTGAGTGGCCCCGCGTTGTCTGCATGTGGGGGCGTGGTGCCGTCAGTGGTGGGGGTGTGTCCTCCTGCCGTGGGATTGGTGCGTTGGTCTCGCTGCTCGCGGGAGGTGTTGCGGGTACCCTGCTCTCTGGGACCCATCCTGAGGGGCCCTTCCTTGCCCTCCATTTCAGGTACTGTCGCAGGCGGTACCTGTAAGTATGTGTATCACTATTACCATGTGAAGGCTGCTGATGTATTGACCTAGTAGTTGACTACTGAAGTCTGCCTTCTTCCCATGGCCATAAGGAGATCATTCATCAGTGCCACTAGAACTTGTCTCCCTGGCCCATGTCTGCGACAAAACTATGTGAAATGCTTAGCCATCATAACGGCTAGTAAGTGACAATGGGACTCAGTTTGTGTCTCATGACTTTGAAATATTTATGAAGACGAATGGTGTGTGTCATATCTAATCAGCACAGCACCAACTACTGCTGTGTTGGGATCCTTTCATGGCCCCCCACTAATGGGTGACTTTTACCTGTCATGAATAGGCTCCACGCTAGTTTCTGCAACAATGTTCATTTTTATCAAAATTTAAATGGCAATATTTGCTATAGGTTTATGTGGATTTTTTCAGGGATATTTGCTATATTTAATCAAGTTTATAATTAATAATGGCATACTGCTCATTATATCTGGAATGTTTGCATTATTTTTCTTCTTGTCAAAGAAATAAATGCCTATATTGAATTTACTTCTAAACAGCTTCAAATACCCTCTTTGTAATTGAAATATGTATAGATTTTGATAACTTTGTTTGTCTTCAGGTAGCCTCTTTACATTCATATGTATGGACTCTGAATAGCATGTGCAGTGAGAACAAAGAGACTTCTACGAGAGCAATGACTACTGGGATGTTCCTTCTCCAACCCCCATCTATTCATAATTCTGCCCAAAGTGAACTATAAAATAAGGTTGAACACCAAAACTTCTCTCTTCCTTCCAGCATCAAAATCTCAAAAATCTGCTTTAAAATTTCTTTCTGGATGATGGGAGCTACTTGTAAATCAAAGGTGCAGTTATATTTAATTTCAGTTTCAGTTTATTAACTGAACTAACCATCAGGCCTTATCAGTATACAAAATGTACACAGAATTAAACAAATATATATAAAATTTTACAGGATCCAAATATAAAATGAATAAATCCTGATTACATATTGTAGATATAGAGGCCCAGAGTTCAACACAGAATTAACAGTTCTCAGCCATAGAAACTGTCCACTGAAACGAATGGTCCCAACAGTTTTAGCTCAGATTTTTGATGCTGACACTGCAAAGAAAGCCATAGCTCATGTAAGTTGTGTTTATCTCCCATGGTGTGACAGTTGTCTAGCTTGGCTTATCGACATTCATGACTTGAAGTCTGCAATGTGAATAGTTTTTCTGAGCCAAAAAACTCATGACTTTCCTGGAAGGGGGAAAGCAATGCATGTCCAGGCTTCCCAAGTGACTCAGAGTCAGCCCCACAGCAGCAGTTGGGGGGCTCCCTGTCACTTGGGGAAAGGCAGCTCCCCCGAATCTTGTGCTTCCTGTCCATGCAAAGTGACAGTCAGCTGGCTCCAGATGCTGCCATGAGGCGTACAGGTGGGAGGGGTTGGAGAGAGGGGAGGGGCACATGGTCTTACAGAGTGACAGCCAGCTGTTTGATGGGGTGTGTGTGTGTGCTCACCAAACAGCCAATGGTGGGGCGGCAGGAGTGCTCCCATCAGCTGTTGGGGGGGGCATGAAAGGAGCACACTTACCTTGGCTGCCTAACAGCTGATCAAGGGGCCTGGAGGAGCTCCAGCTCCCTCCCCCCGTTAGCTGTTTGGTGAAGCCATGTGAATGCACTCCTCTAGCCCCACCCCCATCAGCTGTTCAGAGGTGTTGGATGAGTGTGCTTCTGTGGGCCCAACATATGGACCCCGCCTGGCAGTGGGGCTCAGTGGGCCTAACAGACATATGGGCCCATGTTGGTCTTGATTGACTTGGGTGGGCAGGCCTTTGTCAGGGCTGCGCCTTGGAGATTTTCTGGAGGACGTGTCCCTTGCCAGACACCTACCCTCCCCGAGGCAGTAGTGGGCCAACGTCTGGTGGGGGGAGGACAAACATACAGGCAAGTCCTGGGCTAATGCAGGCCAATGTGAACCCCCATCATGTCTGTTTTTAACCTTTGCTCCATCTCTTCATGCATGATACCCAAATCGTCAGAGTGTGAATCTCAGAGCTTTTAGTTTAAGGTTGACTGGAACATTTCGAACAAAATGTTTTCTCAGCGGAAAGAAGTTCACTTGGGAAACCATTGTTGTTTCCTGATAGTACGTACTGTTGAGAGAAAAGCTCCCCTTTCGTGTGTGAATGTGCAGAGTATTGAAAGTGACTCACAACCTCCAGCAGCAATAGGGAACTAGCCCAGGGCCTGTGGCTGTTAGCAAACTACTACAGAGAAAAGGAGCATGAATGGGATTAGTCATAAACTGAAGGGGTGTAAAACAGCAAGGTACATATCCTCCAGTCTGGGATTCAGCAGACAGTTATCTCCTCTTTCATTTCAGGCCCCTAATTTCATGGAGTGGGGCTCTGGAAGGTGAAGCATCCCTACTGCTACTTACCAATTCGATAGCACTACAAGGAGTATTCAGCGCTTTACAGTCACACCGCTCCCTGCCCACTGGATTTACAATCTAAGCTGGACAAGGGGAACACAGGGACAGACACACACACACATTCTCATTTTATCAATGGGAAATGAGAGGTTGTGACTTGCCCAAGACCACCCAGTGAGTTCATAGCTAGGAGAGGATTCAAACCTGGTTTCCCAGGTCCACGTTCAGCAGCTTATCCCCACTAGACCACACTGGCTCTCTGAGTTGCCCCCCTTGCTTTGGATTGTTTACTCCACTTGTGGCTTTCAGCCTCATCACCACTCCTGTTGGTTGCCGTTCCTGCCACTGCCTTTTCTCTGCTCCCTCTTCTCCCACCCAGAATACACCACGGACTGCCAAGGCAGCAATGTGTATGGGAGGGACACCGCCTCCCTGGTGGAGCTCCGCTGTTGTGGGTTTGAGGTGTAGTCCAGTAGGGAGTGGAGAACCCCGGCTGTTGTTATGTTTGCATGACCCTTCTTCCGCTGCAGCAACAGCATTCCCAGACCAGGCCTCAGCTAGGTTTCTGGCTGCCTGATGGAGACTGTGAATTCCTTCCAGTTCCCTGCACAAGCACATGTATGATCATCCAAGGAGTGGGACTGCTTGCGTAGGCAGGAAATTCTAAATCCCTGAGTTTTTGTTCTGGTTCTAGAGGACATAAAAAGTGCCATACTTGCTTAGACCAATGGTTCATCTAGTCCAGCATTCTTCTCCTAGAGTAGCCAGCCTTAGTTGTGTTAGAGAAGTACACAACAGGTCATAAAGGAGTGATATATTCTCTCATCAGCACCAATAACTAGTGGTCTTATCCCCCAATCAACTTGACTAATAGCTATTTATGGACCTTTTTTCTAAGAACTTATCCAATCCTTTTTTGAATGCAGCTACTATACTGTTGACTTTCGCAACACACCCTGGTAGTGAATTCCACAGGTTAATTGTACATTGAGTGAAAAAGTAGCTTCATTTTGTTTTAAATCTGTTGCCAGTTGAATCTCCTCTGTCGTTTTATTTATTTATTTATTTATTTATTTATTTCAAACTTTTACTACCCTGTCCCTCCAGGGCCAACCGGGCCTCCACCGTAAGAGAGTTTCACAGCCGTGGTGAGGCCACCGAGAATGCCCTCCCCTGCGTGGCCCCCCGGAAGACTTTGGGGACCTTGAGCAGGGTGCCCTCAGACGACCACAGGGGTTGATCCAGCACCTGGGGAGTGAGGCAGCCCCACAGATAGGTAGGGCCTGGGCCATTTAGTGCAATATAGGCCAAAACCAACTCCTTGAATCGGGCCCAGAAAACTACCGGCAGCCAGTTCAGAGAGTGGAGCACTGGTGTAATATGCTTCCGGCGGCAGAGTCCTACCAGAAGACGGGCCGCTGCATTCTGCACCAGCTGCAGTTTCTGAGCCATCACCATGGGTAGCCCCACGTAGAGCGCATTACAGTAGTCCAATCTGGAGGTGATGAAAGCACGGGTGATGGTGACCAGGTCAGAGCCTGAGAAAAACGGCTGAAGCCGTTGCACCAGATGTAATTGGCGAAAGGTACTCCTTGCCACAGCCTCCACCTGGACATCCAGGTGGAGCTGCACATCGAGGAACACACCCCCCCAGACTCCGTACCTGGGGTACCAATGGAGGGCAGACCCTGCCAATAATGGGGGCCACCATCTCCATCGCCTTACCCACCAAAATCACCTCCGTCTTGTCGGGATTCAGCCTCAGTCAGTTAGTCCTCATTCAGTCCACCACAGCCGTCAAACACCGAGTAAGCACAGAGACTGCAGGGCCTGGGTCTGCTGAAAAAGAGAGCTACAGCTGGGTGTCATCAGCATATTGATGACACAGCACGCCGAACCTCTCGATCACATCCCTGAGTGGCTGCATGTATACATTGAACAGGAGAGGGGAAAAAACCGAACCCTGCGGGACTCCACACGAGAGGTCTCGGTATGATGAAAAAGACTCCCCAAGAACCACTCACGGCGTTCTACCAGTCAGGAAAGAGCGGAACCATTCAAGAGCAGTCCCACCCACCCCGCACAGTCCTGCAGTCACGTCACCAACATCCTGTGGTCAACTGTATCAAATGCAGCCAAAAGATCTAATAGAACTAACAGGGTTGAATGACTTTGGTCCATTTCCCGGTACAGATCATCCACCAAAGCCACAAGCGCAGTCTTGGTGCCATACCCCGGATGAAATCCCGACTGAAAGGGGTTCAGATAACCGATGTGGTCAAGATGTCACTGCAGCTGCTGAGCCACTACCAGTTCAATAACCTTCCCTAAAAAGGGAAGGTTAGAGACAGACCGATAGCTGGCAAGGGAGTCAAAGTTTCCAATAGCGTGCCGAGCCAGGTTCAAGGTTTTGGTGTTGATCTATAAGGTCCTTCATGGTCTGGGCCTCTCATACCTCAGGGACCGCCTCGCCCTCTGCGCCCCAGAGAGGCTCCTTCGGTCTGCCGGGGGTGCCTTCTTGGAGGTCTCCCGTGTTAAGTGTGGGGCCACAATGGAGAGGGCATTCTCGGTGCCTGCACCATGCCTTTGGAACTCCCTCCCAGAGAAAGCTCGCCTGGCCCCAAGCCTTTTGACATTTCAGCAAAGTTGTAAAACCTGGCTGTTCGCTCAGACCTTTGGGGAGGGAAGGGTGGGGGTTAGTGGGGTTTTATCTCCCCTTACTCTTATTTATTGCTTTATTGTGATGCCCCAGTCCTGTTTTAATTGTAGTATTTCTGAATTTTTTAATTGTTTTAGCTATATTTTATATTTGTGTTTGGGTTTTTTTTGGTTTGTAAGCCACCCCGAGCTGTTTTAGGAGGGGCGGGGTAGAAATTTGATTAAGTAAATGAATAAATAAATAAAATAAAGTCAAGCAATGGTTTCTTGGGCAGAGGCTGAACCACTGCCTCTTTGAGCCAGCCCGGCACTCTTCCCTCCCAAAGGGAGGCATTGACCACCCCAGCCAGCAACAGCCCCATTGTGTCCCGGCAAGATTTAATCAGCCAGGATGGCAAGGATCTAATTCACAAAATGTGGCCCTAACATCCCCAAGAACACCAACCGCTTCAGCGTCTGCCACCGATTTAAATTGATCCCACAAAACAGGACAGGACGGGGCTTCCATAACCTCCAGTACCTCATATGTATTAATTGTGGTATCGAAGTTATGGTGAATCCGAGCAATTTTATCCACAAAATAATCCACAAACATGTCACAGTGAGCAGTAGATGACTCCAGTCCAAGGCGGAGGGAGGGTGGACTGACCAGCCCCCGCACCACCCGGAAAAGCTCCGCTGGACGGGATTTAGCAGATGCTATGAGAGTAGCAAAAAACTCCTTTTTTGCTGCCCACATAGCTACGGCATAGGCTCGTAAACTGGCTCTATGATGCAATCTGTCGGTATCAGCACGCGAACGATGCCACTGTTGCTCCAACCGCCGCCCTTCTCACTTCAGCTCCCGCAGTTCCTCAGAGAAGCAAGGAAGCCTGCAGAGCTGTTGCCTAGGCAGCAGACGCCTAGGAGCTGTCCGATCAATGGCCTCCGTCAGCAAGGTATTCCATAACAAGATGAGGTCATCGATGGAACAGTCATCAAGGTCAGAGGGAAACTCACCCAGAGCCTTCCGGAACTGATCTGGTTCCATCAGCCTCCAAGGGCAAACCGTCTGAATTGGTTCTGCACCTTTTCGGGGGCAGACATGCACCAGGAGCGAGGCCTGCAGGAGGTAATGGTCTGTCCATGACAAGGGTACAGCTGACAACTTCCTCACTAATGGAACACCTGCCTCAAGGCTGGTGCAAAACACAAGGTCTAAGGTATGTCCCCCCTGATGGGTCGGGCCGATAACTCTCTAGGACAGGTCCATGGTTGCCATGGCAGCCATGAACTCATGCTCTGCTCCCATAAGGTCAGCATTGGTGTGAATGTTGAAGTCTCCCAAGACTACTAACTTTGGGGACCGCAACACCACCCCTGACACCACCTCTGCTAAAGCATGTAGGGAGGCTGCTGCACAAGTGCACAGTATACAAGCAGCACTCCCAAACTGTCACCCGCCAAATCAAGGTAGCCGGTGCAATCCATATCAGGTAGTGAGGGTCTTCACCTTGTGTTTGATTTGGCGGGTGACAGTTTGGGAGTGCTGCTTGTATACTGTGCACCTACCTGTGCAGCAGCCTCCCTACATGCTTTAGCAGAGGTGGTGTCAGGGGTGGTGTTGCGGTCCCCAAAGTCAGTAGTCTTGGGAGACTTCAACCCTCCTTAAAGATCATGGCTACACCACCGCCCCGTCCATCCGAGCATGGCTGATGCTGCATGAAATACCCGGCCAGGAACAAGATCAGCGAAAATGGGCCCCAGCTCACTGTCCAGACAGGTTTCCGTGATACATGAGATTGGCGGCATGGTCCAGGATTACCTCCCGGAAACTAGTTGTTGCCTTATTCACCACCGATCTCGCATTTAACAGCAACAACACAGGGTCAGGGGCCCCCTGACCAAGAACCACATGCTCATCTGCCTGGGGGGTAGTGAGTGGGACCTGTAATAAACACCTGTCCCATCTCACTGATCTCACCTCACCCCGATTAAGCCCATATATCCCCAGCCTGTCACAACCCTAATGGCTGCTCTCTGCCCACCAGCCAGCCCCCCCAGCCCCGGCCTTCCCCAGGCTGCCCTTCCCTGGCAGCGGCGGAGTTCTTCCCTCCCACACCCCATAAACCTTCCCCATCCCTCCTCCTTAACCCACTCACTCCCCATCCCTCCCCTTCCAAATAATAAAATATAATAAAAAAGGCCCCCAAACCCTCTACCCCCCTAGCATAAACACCACAAAATAAACCCCTCAAATCCTCCCACCAAGCTCCCACCTCCTCAGACTTCCCAAATGTTCTGAGTTAAGGGCCACACCTAAGGGTCCTTTGGTGTAGTGGAGCCGGCAGGCACACCGCTCTTCAGCCCTTTCAGGCTATAAACCCCGGCCCAAAGCCACCGGGGGAAGCCCCTTTGGTTCCACCCCCCTCTCCCTCTGCCATTGGGAGAGGGAAGAAATAAAACAGGGGCCACACCTAAGGGTCTTTAGGCGTGGTGGTGCCGCTCTTCAGCCCTCTCAGGCCGGAAACCCACCCCAAAGCCACCGGAGGAAGCCCCTTTGGCCCCGCCCCCTTTCCCTCTGCCACCAGGAGACGGGAAAAATAGAACAGGGCCAAGGTACCCAGTCACTCACCGGTAGACTCTGGTGGGGGCAAGCTGTTGGGGGGCAAGCCCAACCGGCTCCCAGCCCCCTGGACTCCAAGCAGCTGACAGATGTGGCCGAGCTGGCAGGCACGCCGCTCTTCAGCTCTCTCGGGCTGGAAACCCCGCCCCAAAGCTGCCGGGGGATCCCATTGGTCCTGCCCCCTCTCCCTCTGCCACAGGGAGAGGGGAGAAGTAAAAACATGGGACAAAGTGCCCGGTCACTCCCTGGTAGACTCTGGTGAGGGCAAGCTGTTGTGGGACGAGTCTGACTGACTCCCAGCCCCCGTCGGTGTAACAGGCGCTCCCTGGATTTGGCAAATAGGGTGGCCACCTCCACCGCCTCCGCCCGCTAACACCTCACCAACGGCTCTTCACCCTTTGGTGGTCCCCTCTATATGGAGTCACCTGGGGGTGGAGAAGCAGAGTCACCCAGCTGCAGGAGATCCCTCAGGGCAACTTTGCAGCTCAGCCCAGCGAAGCCCAGCTCTCCTCAGGTTCCTTGCCCAGCCCCCTCCAGCAATCCCTCAGGGCAGCCCCCTCTTTATGGAGTTACCTGGAGCAAGGATTTACTGCCCAGTCATGTAAAATCCCTCTGTAACTCTCCACTGTTTGCTTGGACTTAAGTATCTTGAATAGTTTTGTGTCAGAACTGGAGAAAGGGGTGGGTGGGAATTGAACACAGGGAATTATATACGCTGGTAAGTCTGAGCAGCTTCTTTGCGGTTTCTCATGTGGTGTCGCTTCCTTGGGTCTGTATGCAGCTCCTGTGCTCCCAGGTCTTGCGGCTTCTCTCCAGCTCATCACATCATGCATCCTCTTCTCTCCCTGCTGCTTAGCATAGCATATGATTATGCACCATCCTGCAGCTGTGCTGCCTGAGCAACACTGATGGTCCTGGGGCCACAGGTAGGTGCTTTTAGTTCTCTGCTGCCAGCAGCAGAAATATCATGTGGCCTTTCCCCAACACCTCCTGCTTCTTTAAGGCCATCTCGAGCCTATGTGACCAGCAAATTGCAATCAATCCCTGATGCAGCTTGAAGAATTACAATCCTAGCCAGTGGAAGATTATTTACACTTGGGAAAAGAGATGCTTTCCCTCACTCCGCTGACCAACTAGGGCTCTGACGAGTGTCCCCTTCCTCCCTGCCTCTAATCAAGGCAACCATTCAGTGGTAGCCAGTATACAAAAGTGTGGGGGCACTTCCTCTACCATCTCGCCAGGATATGAGTGGGGAGGAGGAATGCACACACACAGTGGTGTAAAAGTATAAGTTTGTGCCAAACTTTGTGGGGGTTGTTGGATTTTCTTGACCCATCTAAACTCTGTCCTCATGACCCTTGAATTGCAGGGGAGAAAATCAATGTGCCCCCCACTACACACCTGTCTGCTAATCTCACACAGCCCTCTCCGTATCTTCTGAGGAGAGGAGAAGTTCGTGCACTTTCCTGCAGCCTCATCACTAGCACTGTGTTGCATGAACACGGACACGGACACGGACACGGACACACACACACACACAGAGACACAGGGTAGTCCAGACCCTAGGCCTGAGTCTTTCACGTGGGGCAGCACACGACGTTGACTTCTCTGGTCAAGGTCTGGTCTCCCAAACGTGTGTGTGTGTGTGCGTGTACGTGCGTGTGCACATGCACCTAAAGATTACATACATAAGTGAATGAGCCTCTCTGGCTCTACATGTGGGGTTGCAGTTTCTCACTAGCATTGCTGGTGGTTAAACTCAAGGAGTTTCAAGACGTTGCTGGTCTCATGCCATTTCCCCCCCTTTGGTGAGTCATCATCTAGTTCTTTTAGCAATAACTGGAGCTGAAAGTAATTTTTTTGCTAATGAATAATAAAACTGTTGAATTTGCACTCTTTGCTCTAAAGTGGACCATAACTGCTATTTGCTTTCAGTTAATCTCAAACTTGTATTAGATATTTCAGTTTTGTTATTTTGGCTTTTTGGTCACTTCATTCCAGCATTATAAGTGGTACTACTCATGCAGGGTAGCCAAAATGAAGTCAACAAGGTAACCCAACCAAAATTAATGAATTAACCAAATAAAGTAACTAAAATGGAATAAATGACTATGTGAATACCCATTTCAGTAGAGGATATTGTTTGAATAAACAGATGGCTGTCTGAAAATGCAAATAATATCCATTCATACAAAGCACCATTCACTTCACCTCTAGAAATAATTGTGTTATGGAGTGTGTAATAGGGAGCATTTAAAGTATGTTAAATCTCTGTTTCATACATTACAAATGTTTTACCAACGTAGCACAGCCTTTTTCAGTGAGATATAATGCAGTGTGGCAGGGGGTAGGTATATCATAGAAAGGGAAGCTAAAAGACTGTCATATGCAAGCTATTAATGTAATTGCATTTTTAAAGCGCGCCTTAAATTAGTTACTTGAATCATGATTTCAGCTGGTCTAGAAGCAGCGCTATCAAATAATTTATTTGAGGGCCTCAACCTTTTGTTTAAGTCAACAGAACATAAAGCATGTTAAGTTTGCTTTTTTATTGTCGAAATCACATAATCTATGAGGCACGTGTGGTCATGAAGTAGCTTGTTATTAAAATATAATATCATCCTCATCTATGATTATTATTTTAATTCAGTGCTAGGCTGACTTATACAAAGCTGCCTGAACTCTTTCGGTAACCACTCTCCATTCTCCTACATTACATTTAATTTATACCAAGATGATAAAAAATTTGATTTATTTTACAACAGATCAGTAATTGTGCTCTACAAATAAGTCCGTAATGATAATCAACAGCATTTTCAACATAATTTAATTTGTCTTCTCCCGAGAGGTAGTTAAATGCAGTAATAATAACACTACTGTTATGGACTCTGCTGCAGTTAATCATGGTCTGAATATGCAGACAGCCCCAATATTGTATTGACAGAAATTAAATTAACCATCAGCTTGGGCAATCAGTGGCTGTACAGCTATTAAAAGTAATAAAGGCAACAAACCCAAACCATAGCCAATTATGTTTTGACATATAAATGAAAAAAGACAGATGCTTTTGATTTTAAAATTTTTATTTCACCGAAAGTAAGGAAGATGTATCATTTCATATACATCATTTCCTGTGCCATAATTAACCAGTAAAATACACCACAGGCGAAGAACTGGGTTGAGATGATGTAATAGCATAGATACCTTTAGAAAGCAACTCCCTAATCCTGACAATATCTCATCTCACCACACTGTGTGCCCTGGAATGTTGTGTTGTGATTGCAAAAAAGCAAAGATCAAAAAAGCATAAGGAAGATTAAAAGAGAAACTGGCATTTAATATTTTTTTAAAAATGTCTTTCCACTCAAACGTTTCCAGTCATTTAAGAATATATCCCAATAAGGGTGAATGAATACTGTCTGGATAGTGTTCATTTACAGCTCAATGCTCTAAGCATTCCATGCCACAAAAAGTCGCTTGGTGCTTAATCCCTCACTTGATCCCAGGAAGAGCCCAGAATGAATGGCAGCATAGCTCAGAGCATGCATTGCAGCTCCAGTCTAGTCCTGGCCAGGGCTGGGGCTTGTGGTGCAGAAGGGGGGAGGCTACAGCAGCCAGGGAGTAGGAGTGGATTCCCCTTCTATATTGCAAAGTCCACCCCTCGCCAAGAAGAAGCTAGGGCTAGGTTTTATGTTCTGAGACTGGTTGAACCCGTTCTCTCTCTTGTTGGGATTAAGTGTTTTTATGAGTAGGAGAAGGATAACTTTTGAAAACCAAATAGAAGAAGAGGCAGTTCAGGAGTCTTGGCTGAAATAGTGGGAGGCAGTGGCACCGATTATTCACTCCTACCTGGGGCTGCAGTCTATTTCCGCACATGTTCCAAGCAAACTCATGTTTATGAGTTGAGTAAAGTGGCAAGCTGCAACATTGCTAACTTTAAATCAACTAATTCAGGTAAATGCTTCCTTTAAAATACCAGGAATTAACTGGGACCAGTGCAAAAGGAACCTGGCATCAAGCAACAGGAAACTTAAACTTAGTTTAAGTCATCATTGCTCAGAACACAAGATTTGCCCCAGCTTAGTCTCCTGTGTGAAGAGACCAGAAAAAAGACATAGAGGTACTGTCATGGCCTGGTATGGGGGCCAGGGTGCTCAGCATTCAAGGCAGCAAGTGTGATCAGGTATCCAAAGAAATTTCTTTTCCTAAAGCAGAGTGGCGGTTATGACACTTCACTTATGAGGAAAGACAGAATGTCTCACTCATGGCTATTTCACTGGTGAGTTATCACTCTTCCCTGTATATATGTCATAACAGAACTCAGCCATCATGTAATTCTTTTCCCTTCTATACAGCATGTATGTATAAATGGTGCTGATTACTGACAGGAATTCAGAGGGAGGGAGATGAAACTCCTGGTACTCACAGGTCGGAGGGATGCATTGTGGAAAAGGGCTATTACATTTTCTCTATTCTTCCTCCCAACTTGTCAATGTCTGGATTGTTTCTGAAAGCTCCCATAGAATCATTCAGAGTGTTAAAACTCAGGTTCATAATGATGAGACCTCATTCAGTCATGTCAAAATTGATTAGCACATGCAGGGAAATGAGACACTGACACAGAGGTACGTGGTAAGAAGCAACATTACTAACCTTAAATCAACTAATTCAGGTAAATGCTTCCTTTAAAATGTCAGGAATTAAGGACTAGTGCGAGAGGAACCTAGTATCAAGCAACAGGGAAAGAGGAATACATATACTTAGCTTGGACCTGCCTGCTGTCATTCTCATTGTAACCAAGCCAAGTACGTGTACTTGAGACCTCGCATCTTCATGAATGTTAGACCCCTTGTCTCTCCCTCTGTTCCCATTCCTAAGTCTCTCCCCCAGCTCCTGTCTCTCAGATTGTAAGCCCTAGGGGCAGGGACCGTGTCTATTTTATTACTTTGTAAAGTGCCAGGTACACTGCTGGCGCTATATAAATATTTGTTAATAATAATAATAATAATAATAATAATAAGTCGTCATTGCTCAGGATTCACCCCAGCTTAGTCTCCTGTGTGAGGAAAGCAGAGAAAAGAGATATAGGTACTTTTTTCTCTGATATAGGTAGATATAGGTCATGGCCTGGCTCAGGGGCTGGAATGCTCAGCACACTAGTAGCAGCTGAGGGACACTGCCAGGATTCTTCCCAAGGTTTTTGTCAGAAGCCAAGCCAGGGACAGAAAACGATAGATCAGTCTGGTATAAGTGGCAACTCACAGGGAAGTCCAAGGGCAGGGTCGAGGTCCTGTCAGGTTACAAAGGGTCCAACACCAACATCAAGGCTGGGGGGAGGGGGCGGTCAGTGGGTCCAAGGTCTAAGGTCAAAGCGGGGTCGAGTCTCAGAGGTCAGTCTAGACGCAGCAGAGTTGGGACACAGCAAGGGGTTCTGGAGCAGCAGCAAGCATTCTGGTTGCTCAGACACCCACTACTTCCTGACATGCTCATGCTGTAGGACAGCTGATGGGAGCTCCAGGTTCTTACAGCTCTACTGTGGCACTGAGGTCTGCTGAAGACCCAGGGACCAGAGTTTGAGTCTATTGGAACCTCAAATGTACAGATAAGGGATGCCTCAGGATTGCCAAGATATAAGTTAATCCAGCAAACAAGTGGGATCTATGCTCCCAAGTTATTGTGACCATGTTCCAGCTGGCATTTCTGCTGACCTTTTAGAAGAACCCTGGCAAAAATGAATATTTAATTTGTTGGGTTTTTTTAATGGATGGTACTCAAATACTATTGGTACTATTGAATCTTGTACTTCTACCTAGACATTGCTATCCAATTGTCTAGGCAACTAAAAAAAATGAGACTGATCAAAGCAGCCCTTGTAAGGCACATCCAGATGCAATTAAAAGTGTAAGTTGTCCATACAGGTACAAGCTTAAAAGAAGCATGCCTATGCTTGCAGTCTCCTATTTACTCAAGTAGAAGCCTCAGAAATTAAACTAAAATTAAAATCTACATTAATGTTAATGCAACATTAAGATCATATGCTATTTATTATTTTATTTTATTTTATTTTTATTATCATCCACATCAGAGATATCAGTGTACAGCTGGAAATGTAACCACGACTGCTGGGTCCTTTGTTTAAGCCAACCAATTAGTGAGCTGAGCTTTCCCTTACTGCTCAGGGCTTTCAATGCCTTTTAAAGTTGTAATTAGCATTAATTCACTTGCTAAAAGAATTAATATCAATAGCACAATGTTGGATTGTGCAACAGTCACCAGTAAAAGCCCATTGCAAGCCCTGCAAGCTCAATATGGGGCTTGTCCAGTAGGGGGAGGGTCAGGGGATGAAACAGGTTTTTTTCCTCTCCTTGTCTCCTCTCTTCTCCTCTCTCTGTCCTCCGTCTTGTCCCATGCAGTCTGTACAGTATGGACGCACGTCTTCTGAGCTCTTAGTAAAGTTCTGTTTTGAAGAAACTTCTACTGTGTGTTATTGAACAGAACAACACACAATAGGCACTATGGTGAGTGACTCTGCGTGTATACCAGACCTTTATCTTGCTTTCTGGAACCTGATATTTCTATGATTTCTCCGCAATAGTGTTCCACATACTGTCATCTGATGGGGCTGCAACTTCAACCAATTGTGCCTTTGTTGTGTTTTTTATTCACTGATATATCTTTCTATATACATACAACTGTTATTTAATCTCTCCCTCTGTTTTCCCCTTCCCTGTCTCCCCTCCCCCTGTCTTTAGATTGTAAGCTTTCGGGCAGGGACCGTGTCTATCTTATTCTTTGTAAGCACCAGGTACATCACTGGCACTATATAAATGCTAATGATAATAATAATAATAAAAAATAGTATGCAGCCTTTAGTCAGTAGATTGGATAACGGGTGGAGAATATCTCAAGACAGTTACATTTGGTGAACTGAACCACTACCCAATTCAAGAAACATAAGGCATCAAAAGGCAGGTCTGGAGAATCTCTATTTCTACATAATTGTAAACCTATCCAAATCCTTTCCAGATTGGATTTCAATGGCGTAGGGATAAGATGTTAGCAGAAATCACTAATCATAATGATTTAATAATAATTTTATTTATATGGTGCCCTCCACCAAATGGCTTTTGGAGCACTTTAACAAAATACCATAAAATACAATGAGAGATACAATAAAATAGCCTAAAATCCATTAAAAATCCATTTTAAACAGTTAAAAAGTGGAAAGGGAAAAGGAAGGAAAAGACACACTAGGAAAAACTAGAATCCCCTTTAATAGCTCTATTACTATTAAAACCCTCAGTTTTGCTGATGGTAAGATATGATTGTTACAGTCCAAGAAACTATTTATTATTATTATTATTATTATTATTAGCAAGCAATGTACCTGGCGCTTTACAAAGTAATGGAATAGATATGGTCCCTGCCCTAGGGCTTACAATCTGAGAGACGGGGGAGAGGGAGAAGGGGTAGAGGAAGGAAGGGGAACAGAGGGAGAGACAAGGGGTATAACACATTCACAAAGATGCGAGGTCACAGGTGCACGTGCTTGGCTTGGTTACATTATTATTATTATTATTTTATTTTATTCAGTCCTGAAAGTACTTTATGTTAATTGGTCTTAAGTGCTTGTAAACAGTTTTGGGATTTAAATTATTTCTAGTGAGGTAATGCTTAAGAGCCAACAGTCCCACAAACAAAAGAACCTAATAAGAAACACTTATTAAAGTTCCTATATGAATGGTAAGCCAATTATCAAATAAATAGGTAGTGCCGCAGATCTTATAAGAAGCTACTGAGGGAAAAAAGAGAAGAGTATTATAGGCTAGCTTGGGAGGAGTTGGCTAGGGCAGCCTGGGACACCAATTCCTTTAAATTTTGGAAGCTAGTGAGAGGGATTAGATGGGATGCTGGGGAGGGGGTATGTGCGCGGGGCAGGAGGGCGGTCTCGGAAGAGGCCATTTTGCCTTGTTATTTACTTCCCCGATTCCCCCGACCACCTGCCATGAAATTCGGGAGGTTTCTCTCAAATGGGCCCCAGTATCACCAGAGGAAGTAAGAGAGTTATTAGGAACCCTAAAAAGAGGAAAGGCACCGGGGATAGATTTTCTCCCAGGGGAGCTGTTAAAGGCAGATGTGGACTGGTGGGCCCCGGTGCTGGCTTCCCTGTTCTCCGCAATAAATGAGGCGGGGAAAACCCCTAAAGACTGGGAAATGGCCATAGTGGTCCCTATATTCAAAAAAGGCTGCCCATCACTGCCAGGGAATGACAGGCCGATTAGCCTGCTCAATGTGATTAGTAAGCTTTATGTGAA
>QEPC01006008.1:1262474-1276458 GCA_003113815.1 Sphenodon punctatus
GAACGGGGTGCAGGTGCAGCAGAGGGGGTTGGCGGGTGTGCTCAGCGGGTCACCCCGTGCAGCTGTCCCCAGGACCCTGGGACACACTACGGGTAGCAGGGGATGTGGGAGGCACGGTGCGGGGCTTGGGGCCAGGGGGAACGGATCTCAGCTGGGTGATTGCTAGGTGCAGAGGCCGCTCACAGGGTGGGTGGGTGGGTAAAGGGGACACAGTCGCAGCTGTGCGGGCCTGGGTCAGGTCCACCGGCCACGTAACACCTAGGCAGGTAGCTGCTAGGTTATCCAGCACTGGTGCCAGTGGTGGGCCCCCGCAGAGTGTGAGTGTTGTGGGTGGTACCATGCTGCCTGCTGATGAGCCCCCTGATGAGCCTGTTGGTGAGCCCCCAGGGCAGATGAGGGCTGTCCTGTTAATGGTCCTGTCCACCTGCTTCATGATCCTGGTGCTGGTGTTGGAGCAATGGGCCGAGCTACTACTGCCAGGTCACCGCTTCTACAACCATGGCATCCAGCGCAGGAGATCAGCCAACCTGCGCCGAGCTGCATCATTGCTGTGGGCACGGAGGGTAGCTGTCCGCCGACAGTCCATGTTCGGTACAGCAGTGTCCCAGGATATGCGCCTGGTATTGTCCCGGTGGCCACACAGTGTCTACGGGTGCCATGTCACTGTCCCAACGCGGAGGCTGAATTGAATGTGCTCTCATACCAATGAATGGTGGGAGAACATGCTGGCCACCTGGACGGATGAGGAATGGACAGACCACTTCCGCATGAACCGCTCGCTGTTGGCCCGGCTCGGGGAGTTCCTGAATCCACATCTCCGAAGGTGCGAGACCAACATGCAGTATCCGCTGCTGCCAGGGATGCATGTGGTCATGGCAGTGTGGAGACTGGCCACCCCCAATTCCTGTCAGAGCATTGGGGAGCAGTTCGGGGTGGGGACCACAGCCGTTAACAGGGCGCTCCATGACGTATGTGACCTGCTAGTTGAGCTACTGCTCAAGCGGGTCATACAATTCCAGGATCCAGAGGTTTTGATCCTCAGCTTTGAGGACGTGGGCTTCCCCCATTGCATAGGGGCGATAGACAGCACCCACATCCCATCCGGCCCCCACATGCCAAGACGGACTACCTAAATCGGAAGGAACTGTTCTCGATCAATCTCCAGGCCATGGTGGATTACTGGGCTTTGTTTACTGATGTCTATACTGGCCACTCTGGGAGGAGCCATGATGCTCGCATACTGTGGGCCTCTGCTAACCTTCAGAGGGTGAACTCCTCTGCTAACCTTCTGGTTTCCTCCAGCAGCTCCCTGCCGAGGTCCTCTCTCCTCCGCCTGTTCCAGGCCCGCATCTCTCGATTCCTTTTGGCACTGCTGGCAGCAGCTCCCCTCGCCAGACCAGGGCGCTCATCTGTGGGAGTGAGGTCAACAGGTTGGGGGTGTGTGTGAAGCTTCACAAGCCCGTACTCTGTGTCCATATCTGTGCCTCCCTATTGCCCAGGGGTGTGCCCACCCACCCCTTCTTGTCTGTCCCTATGGTGTATGTTACTGGTCGGGCGGGGTCTCATGCAATGCGCCCCCTCTGTTGGGCTACAGAGCTCGCCCCATCAGGGGTCACATTCATGCGGCTCCGTGCTTTTCCAGTTCCTCCTAGGGGCCTGTCACATGTTCCCACCCCCCTTGGGCCCCCTCCCTCTGTGGACCCCTCAAGGGCTGTTAACCTGTATGGCTCGGTGACCCTTCAGTTCTGGTCACCAGCTCTTCCCTGTCATGCATGGGGGGCAGTTGCTTCCAGGGGCTGCCCCTGTGTCTGGCCTATTAGCCCATTACCCCGGTACTGGCCTGGACCCATCCCTTGTACATTGTGGCCTACCATTGTTGTCCTGGTGCCCTGCTCTCGGGGGTGCCTCCGGTTCCTTCTCGACCACCTCCTCCTCTGCGACCTCCTCCTCATGAACCTCCAGGGCACCTTGAGCTGTAATGGGAATGTGGATCCATCAGTCAATCCCTGCTGCCCTGCTTTGGCTTCAGTCAATGTGGCCGGGGCCCTCCCCCCGGGCCCTGGTTACGTTCCTACCTGGATCCTCTTCCTCTGCTTCCTAGGAGACATCTCGGGTCTCCATCCGCTCCACATGCACCTCCCTTCCCCACGGCCTGGTGCCCTGTGAGTTTTGTGGGCACACGCCGAGGGCAAAGTTTGAGTAAGCAGGTTCCCAGGGCACTTCCTCCTCCTGTGTGATGAGTCTGTCCCCTCCCGCATCCTGCCTTGCCTCGCCTGGGGCAGCAGTCTCACACTCCTCTGGGGGGGTCAGACAGGGTGTGTGTTGTGAGCGCCTCCACCTGCCCCTGACAAAAGCGGTGCCGTGTAAGCAGGAGGCAACTATGTGCCTGTCCATGCAGAGGAACCGGTCCAGCTTATCATGGAACTCCATTGTCCACATGGCACAGATGGACTTGAGATTGTTGTCCTTGATATGTTTATATCCTGACCTCAAGTCCTTTGCCTGCTGCATGCACAGGGTGACAACCCTACTGTACCCCTGCATCTCCTGGGTGATGGCTTCATAGACCTGTTTGGTCTTGTAGCTGAGCACCAGGTCATGCTGGACCTTTTTGGCCCCCCACACGTGTATGAAGTCCCTGGTCTCCTGCCTCGACCAGGGCTCCCGCTTTTGGGTACCACTTGTGGGGGGCCTACCAGCTTTGCGGCTTGGGGCCCACCCGTTAGCTGTGGTGACAGCGGAGCTGGTCGTCTCCTGTTGGGGGTATTGCAGAGGGGTTAGCATCTGCCCCACAGCCCCCCTGTGCTCCCTTGCGAGGGGACCTCCCCCCGGAGGGCATGGGCGCCTTACCTGGCTGTCACGGAGGCCCTCCTTGGCCGTCTCCCCGGTGATGCGTTGCTCCTGTGTCTGGGTGATGTCCTGGGGGTGGGGGTGGAAAGCATTAGCTGTCAGCTGCCTGCCCTGTTTTCTGCTGTTGGCGTGCGTGCCTCCCTCCCCGGTTTCTTGGGGTCCCCTCGCACATACCTCATTGTCACTCGCACTCCCTTCCCCATGCCCCATGGCTGTGCTGGAGTGGGGGGGGGGCTGTGGTCGGCACGGGTGGCGTGGTCTGTCCTCGACCCTGTAGCGGGATGGGTGTGCGGTGTTTAGTAGTCCTTCCCTCTTCCCCCCCCACCCCCAGCCTGTCAGGTCATCCCCCCATCCCCATGGCATCCCGGGGTCCCTCTGCTTACCCTGGCCCATCCCGCGTCAGTCGCAGCACTGGCTCCCTTCGTTTTGTTGGCGACTTTCCTTCCAGACATATTGGGAGCCGGCGTACCCATGTCCTGTTTCGGATCCCTTTTAAGGGCTCCCGGACAAGCGTCCTGCGTCTCCACGGGTGGGTGTGTCTGCTTGGGGGCCCCTGTGTGGCCTCTCTAGCCATCTTTCTGTGGTCTTGGCAGACCTGTTCCCGTGGGATCTGGTGTTTTGGTTTTTACATGGACAGGTGGGTGTTGAACACCCATCTCCACCCACCTCCATCCATCTCCACCCACAGAGTATGCTGGCTTCTTCCTGGCTGCTCCGTGGGTGTTGGTGAGTGTCGGTGGGTGGGTCGTGAACGCGCACCCACCCACTCGTGGCCGTTTACATGTGCACTCTCACACCCATCCAATGGGTATTCATGGGTGTTTGTGGGTGGGTGGCATCCGTGTAAAAATGGCCTTAACAGCAGAGCCGGACATGGAATTTTAGCACCCCATGGCAACGCAGGCTCCTACACCTCCCCCGCACCCACCCTGCCCCAGCTCCGGCGCACGCACAGGCTGTCATCTGAAGCAGGCAGGGAGACACTGGAGGTGACCAGCACAGAAGCAGCGTCTCTTCCACTGCACTTGGCACCACTACAGAGTGCCTTTACCCGGGGGGGGGGGGACTGGGGCAGAATGTGGCACCTCCAGGTGGGGATGGATAAGGGTTGAAGGGTTCCCCCCTCCAGGCTGCGGGTGGCACAGGTGAGACAGTGCAGTTGCAGCAGCAGGGGGAGGGGTGCCATGACTGGAGAGCAGTGGGCTGAGAACAGAAGCCCCCAAAATCTGCTGCCCCCTCAAATATCTGCTGCCCTAGGTGGGTGCCTATGTTGCCTACCCCTAAGTTCAACCCTGCTTAATAGGAGAACCCTGCTCAGAAGGTGTCTGTTTTGTGATACACAGAATAGTCAGTTCCTACACGTTGTCTGAAAAAATTATTCAAAATATTCTCCATTGAATTATTAACAGCCAAGATTATCCTTGTATGAGGAGCAGGGAGGTTGTTATGGTGTGATGCATGTTATGTGACTTGTGTGTCAGAGCAGGAAGCCGAATGGTAATAGTCGTGTCAATTTAGATGGAAAAAACCCTCAACAGCTTTATTGAAAAAAGAAAAGGAAGTTTATTTCCTGGCACCGCCTTCTTTCATTGTGCAATAACAGAGGGGGGAAAATACTGGATTTTTCAAAGCTAAAGCAGACAATGAGGCCAGCTGTGTACATCTTCAGTGGTAAGAAAAGGGCAGAGCGTTTTGGTGCAGATGTCACCGAGAGTCCTTGTCTTCTTGTTCTGCCTTTCATTCCTACCGTTGTTTCTGAAGGTGAGTCACATTGACCAGGTAGTTAAATGGTTTGTGCTTTTGAATGATATCTATCAGTATCTTAACACAATCCATGACACCTCAGTGAAGTGGGCATGTAGAGTTGACAACTTAGTGTTTGATGCTGACTTGAAACTTTGGAGTCAAACAGCCATTACATTAGTGCTCGGAATCACAGCCTCCTTAGGCTGTTTGCTTTCGTTACCTAGCAATGCATTCTAATCTGATATTTTAACTAGGCACTAGAGGTACTCAAATAAGGATGGGACAGAGGGATGAGTATGTGGGTAGGCAAATTGCAAGGGGAATCCAGTAGAGATGGGACTCTGGGCAAAAATTCAGTTTCAGTCAATTTTGGTTTTGGTTCTCATGAATTTCGGTTATTTTTCAGTTTCGGTACTATTGGATCTTTCGCATTGATTTTTGTACCGGATTTTTAACATTGCGTCTTTTCAATGTTAAAAATCTGGTACAAAAATCAATACAAAAGATCTGATAGTACCGAAACTGAAAAATAACCGAAATTTTGGATTAATCCGAAATGGCCATTTCCGGGTACTTTTGGTTTTATCCGAAACTGAAATTTCCATCCCTAGAATCCAGGGTCAGACATGGGAGGCAGTTTGGGTAAAGTAGTGGGTCTCTTCCTTCTAAATCAATACTGCGGCAGTGTCCCACTCCATTACTGATGAGGCCTCTGTTACTGGAGTTGCTTTTAGTTGAACTGTATAAGGGAGGTCTTGGCTACTGTGAACCATTTTGGACTCCTGTGGTGCTTTTTTCAGACGGAACAATTCTCCAGCATGGCCCTTTTTACACAGATGGAGGTGGGTGGGGGGATGGGTGTTTGACTGCTGTGGGTGGAGGTGGGTGTCCCACCTCCACTCACCTCCACCCATCTCCACCCACCTCCACCCACGGAGTCTCCTCCAGGTTTCTGGAGGGCTCTGTGGGTGGAGGTGGGTGGAGATGGGTGTGCAATGGGTGGAGGTGGGTGTTGCGCGGGAGCGCACATGCATTCCCACCCATGTTCACATGGGTGAACACTGAACGGATACCCATCTCCCTGCCGGCCATTTTCACAGACGCCCGCTCCCCCCCCCCAACACTCACCCGAACACTGGGGGTGGGGGGGAGCAGGGGTTTTGTCATTGCAACTTCACATGTTAGAAGTGAGGTGAGTAACATGGTAGGTCCTCAGCTGTGAGTATGACAGGACTTGATGTGACTCTAAGCAAGGAGTGGCCAAAGTTCCCAGCCCCAAAAGCCGTATGTAAACATTTCATATGACGGAGAGCCACAAGACACACATGTGCACACGCTTCATGATTAGCTGCTGGAGTTGGTGCTCTGCACTGCAGTCCTGTGGCTACTGAGGTTCAGATGCAATGAATTAAGATGCAGGGCCATTAAGGAAGCCTAGGACCCTGACTAAGAGCCACATTTGAACTGCCCAAGAATAATATTTTGCTCACCTCTGCTCTTTGCAATTTTTCATTCACCTTTGAAAAGGTCATGGCTCTAAGTTAGAGTGTTTGAACATGTTTCATTAGTATAGCACTCATTACCTAGTTGACGCACACAACACGCCTCTGGTGTTAAATGGTGTTCAGTAGGATTCACAGGTTCTCAGGCTGGGAGAGGACGGAGAAATGGGCTGCCATGGCTGCCACGGATTCACCATTTTCTCCTGGGATGCTTTGGGCTCAGCGAGGCTGGCTGCCATGCTAGAGACATCAGCAGCACTGAAGCAGCAGGAGCCCCTGGAGGCAAGGAGGGCTCACTACAAGCTCCACAGGGAGGGAATGACCATTTGTAGACGTGCCTCCTCTCTTCTCAATCCGCTTTCAGCAATTTCATCTGTGGGGTGGTGGTGGTGGAGTTTAGATATGCCTCCCCGCACTGGGAGTCACCTGGACGCCATTGAAAACAGTGGCACCAGACAGCTTGCACATTCTTTTTACATCCAGATTTGTCAAACTTTGATATCAGGGTATGACAAAATCCAGATGTAAAGAGAATGCGTGAGCTGCCTGGAACTGCTATTTCCAATGGTGACGTGCCGAATTCCGGGGCAGGGAGGCATGTCTAAACTCCCCCTGCCCCTCGCCCCTGTGAGATTGCTGACAGTAGATTGAGAAATCCACAAAGAGAGGAGGCACATCTAAAAACGCACAATCAGTTGAAAAGCAGGGAGCAGTGTAGCCTTTCCCGATCCCAGCCAGATATTATGTTGAAGTTTTCGAAGGTCTACTTTGAGACAATGGACACCATGTTTTTTGTCTATTTTGGGTTCACTTGGAATGCATATACACAATTCTTCAAAGAACTCAACCCACAGGTGCAGTCAGGATCTACCTGATCATTCTGAAGCTGCAATGATACAATTTCAATTAATTGTACTGAGTTGTGGGCATGAGTCTGCAAAATGCTGAGTGTGTTTTGACTCATCCTTTTCAGCCCACATTCTAGTCAAAGAGGGATGAGGGTGCACAAAACGTAGCAGGAGATTCAGGAGCAGGCATTTATGTGCTCACATTGAAGAAAGGTGAGCAACACTTACCAGACAAACTCCAAAGAGAACAGGATTGCACTGGTGTAACAAAAAAAGACATCTTACCCAGGTTGTAGTATGCTCCTTCAAGATAGCCCACAACCCCAAAGGAGTCTATCTCATGGAAAAGTTACCACACTGTAACTATGGATGCAACCACTCTCATTGAATTACAGTTACTGGGATGTAATTTATTCTCATGCTGGAGTGGTCACACAATTGGCATTACCACTATGTAAACTAACCTAGGAGTAGCCTTAATCAGAGTTAATTCGCTCTTAAGGGAGAAATGTTTTACATGAACAGGACATTACGAGATAATAGAGATTATGGCACTAAATGTTTTTATGTTGGTCAAATATGAAGGATAATCTCTGTATAAATGAGAAACTGGGTCATTAATTGGTTTGAGATATGGGGTTGTGAGTCATTTCTGGACTCTGATACAGTGTTAAGAGTGGAGTAGGGTCAGTATTGATTAAATAGGGCAATTTAGCCATGAATTATAGAGTGGTAGTTCTCAAACTTTTTGCCTCTGTGACTCCATGTTGAGATTTAAAATAACAAGTAATAGCAACAACAACTACAACAAAAAGAAATCAGTTGGAATCATGACCCCATCCACAGGTGGTGTGACCCCAATTTGGGGTCATAGGCCATAACTGGGAAGTTGTGTTATACAACTTCAGTATATAAAAGTATGTCATTGAAGCCTTGTTTGAAAACTTAGAATTATTGATTTCTTTATTTGCATGTGCACTAACTCTCAGAATTATGACCTTTCATTTGCAAGTGGTCCGCTGAGTAGAAAAAAATAAAAAAGATGTAGAAGGAAGCTGTTTCTAGAATTCAGTTGTTTCAAAGCATGTAAGACTTGCTTCTGAGGTCCAGTCCTGACCTGTCTCTAATTAACGATTTTATCGGTTTTTTAACATTGTGGCCATTGACTTTAATGGGCGATGTTAAAAATCTGATAAAACTGGAAATGTTAAAAATCCGATATTGCCAGCCCAGTACCGACAATTATCGGTATTATCGGATTAATACGATACTGCCCATTATCATCATTATCGGATTAATCCGATACCGATAGTCCCACCCCTAGTATCCACCCTGGGGATTACTATGGTCGCATCTTAACTTTAATATGGGTCGATGAACATGCTAAAAACTCCACCAGGCAAGCCCTGAGATTTCTCTGTAGAAACTGAAGGCATTGCTATTAATACAAGCAACCATTTTATGCACAAATCCAGGACGGTCTCTGCGTTATCTCTTGTAGTAAAGAACTGGCATGCGTGAAGAATTCCCCTACAGTCCATCTCTGCCACTGAGCTCTCAACATTGTTTTATTAAAACAATCTGAGGACAAATTATAAACTGCAACTTCATCATCTCCCCCCACTCCTTGCTCTGACTTTGCCTTCTAACTCGGTAGCAGTATTCCTTTTTCTGTCTGTGACATCATCTTAACTCTCACTAGTGGAAGGGAGGGCAGTTGGGAGGGCAGAGGGAAGAAGAAAAAGAAAAAGAAAAAAAACTTCCTTGGCAACAGAAATACCTTTAAGTGTAACCTAATTACCATCTCCCTGCCCCTTCTCCCCCCGCTGGGACTATTCAACGAACCCTACAACATACACTTAAATCTTCAACTTCTCAGAGACGCTACACGCAGATGGGAAAGATTTGATTAAAATTACAGTGCTTTAGGTTCAACTTCACCTATTAAGAAAAAAAAGGATCTGGTGCTGGACTTTTTTCCCCCGAGAAATAACTAGGCCACAGTAATTACAGACAGGGCCCCGCTGTGCACCATGAATAGGATCCCTGGGGTGGTATTTTCCTGTTACCTGTCTATGGAGGGCTGTTGACATCAACATGAATGATAACCGTGCCAGGATTTTTTTTTTCATTTTAAAATTTTTTTTTATTACTGTTCTTTCTTTTTTATGGCTTAGAAAAGGAAGGGGAGGAGAAAAGAAAAGAAAATACATTAGTTGTAAGTGTTGTGATTTACATTTCTTTCCCCCCATGTCAGGGATGCTTTTATGTGCTTTTCTATACACCTCTGTGATTACTTCTTTAAATTATTTTTTCTCCCTCTCTAAATGGTGAATTTTGGTGTTTGGGGAAGGAAGAAACCAAATAAGTGGCAGAGTGCAGTCAGTATTCTGCAAGCTTCCCCCAGACAGTTTCTCCCCAATTCACTGGAAACATTCTTGGTTGCAAATGTCCATGGAGACTAGATGATGCCTCCCAAACTCATTTTATGTGAGACTCAAACCACATTTGAAACTAGAGGCTGAATTTTGCCTTCTTTTAAACCAATATCATTTAAGTAACTCAGTCTAAGCAACCAATAACTCTGGGTTGGCTCTGCTTGAACTGAGGCCCTTTTTACATAAGATGGGTCCACTCATGCCCATGCAGATCCACTGTGTGGGCATGAGTGGGTGGCACCTATGTGAATGCCACAGTGGGTGGGTGTGCATGCATGCACGCTCTCATGAAACACGCATGCAAACCCACCTCCACCCATCACCCACTCATGGAGCAATTGGCCAAAACGGCGATTGCTCCATGAATGGGGATGTGTGGGGATGTGGGAGGATCAGTGTGCACCCATGTACACAGCCCCCCTGCACTGCCCACACTGCTGTAAGCACACTGATCCTGCCTACACCCATGGCCCATTTAAAAAGGGCCTCTGAGATGAGTTTTGCCCACACTGCACACCCAAAATCGGAACCCAGAAGGGAGTCAGATTGAACAAGACATGAGAAAATGATGATTGTCATCTAGGTAAAGGGAGGTTGGCAATGTGACACATTGGGAAAGTGGAAGGGATATGGAAACTGAGAAAAAAATAGGTCAGTTGTAGTACAAGCTAAAGGAAGGGAAAGTTTGGGTTTGGTTCAGAATTGAGAAATGAAGGTTTTGGATGATGGCATTTCTTCAGGGAGCAGGAAGGAATGCTTTGTTTCTTTGTCTTCTCCCATGTCTCTCCCACTGTCCCCTCCCCCTGTCCCCCCCCCTTTGTTTTTGTCTCTTAGATTGTAAGCCACAGGCAGGGACCACGTCTAATTCTATGTTCTGTACAGCACCAGGTCATGCGACTGGCGCTTTATAAATGTCTAATAATAATAATAATAATAATAATAAAAGGAAGGCAACAGTTGCAGGAATTGGGAAGGAATTTGAGGCCAAACCATTTTGTTGAAAGAAGAATAGGGTCAAAATGAAATTTCAATTATAAAAACAACAATTGAATTTTCAAGTACAGCAAAAACAGAGGTTGAGATTTCTGACGAATATAGAAGGGACTCCAAAAGGTCACTTGTGCCATTCCCATGTTGGGCATTTCTGCTGTAGCTGGGAATGTAAGTGTCTTTTTGCAACTTTTGACAAGCTAGGCACTGAGGTTGGACAAACAAACTGGTTTCCATAAACAAGGCAGTTAATTTTGTTTTATTTTCATACCTCTCTTGCTTCATTTTCCATCATTGCCAAGGCAAAATGTAATTTAGAATACCTTTTCTGTTTTTACTGAAATTTCTACAGTTCCCATTTTTTAAGCCTAAATGGACCTGATTATTTTATTTCAATTTTTTCACCACTAAAACAATTACAGGTTTTCACCAGCCTTACTTAAAGAGCAAGACAAGTGTGACACAAAAAGGTAAGCAAGCACAGGACAGTTTCACACATACATGAAAGGGTTCTTACAAGGCCAGAAGAAAACATCCGATTACAAATCTTGTGGATTTTGATCTATGCGTGAATGCACCATTCCACGTAATTTCTGCTTTTATGCACATTTACAAGGCCGATTGACAGCCTGACAGGGCTATGAAATCCAACTCTTACAAGGCCAGGAAAAAATGCACATAAAAGCAGAAATTAAATTTTAAATCCAATTTATTAACTCAGCTCACGTCATGTACCAGAACAAACAAAAAACAATAAACATACAGCACATAAGTAAGTAAGTAAGTAAGTAAGTAAATAAAATAAAAACATAGAATAAAGTTGTCAGTTCCCTCCTAGTACATAGTCACGCCTCAGGCCTCTGGCTTTTAATGCAAAAACTGCTAATCTCAAAATAAAGGACTATTCTTCCTGTTGGAAAACCCACAGAGTTTTCTCCCATTTTGAAAATGACCCAATATAAAGGAGCAAGGGAAACGTATACTGAGACATAATTTCCTGGCATAAATTATGTGGAATACTACATTCACACATACAGAAAAATCCACAGAGATTTGCAATTGGATGTTTTCTCCTGACCTTGTAAAGACACTTTTTTCATGTACATGTGAATGTGCCCAAACACGCACATGTACATATAGGGCCAGAAGAACACATACAGGGCCAGATCCTCATCCTCTAACATGGACATTTTGCATCATGTCTAGCTTTAGTAGCTCACTGAAAATTTCTTGAGCATAAAAGCTCTCAACTGGCATAGAAAAATAGTCAGGCACAAACAGGCCTCATTCTAACTGCCCCTACATCTACTGCAGTGTAGCGTATGTGAGGGCATTTGAACATAAGAAGTGCCATACTGGGTCACACCAATGGTCCATCCTGTTTCCAACAATGGCCTTTCTTGGTCGCTTCAGAGAAGTATCAACAGGTTGTATTGGAGAGATCCATGCACTGCTGTTCACTCCTAGCTCCTGACAGTCAGAGGCTACATTCCACCAACCTATTTGGCTAATGGCCATTAATGAACCTATCCTTCAGGAATTTATCCAGTCCTTTTAAAAACATAGCTATGCTACCGGCCATTGTGAAAACGAATATCCACTTAGTTCTACCCTTTGTTTCCTATCTTTTAAGTTACTGATCCATGATGGGACATTGCCCCTATCCCACCATAACTATTTAGTTTCAAGTCAATCTTTATTGGCATAAGGTCTAGCTGTAGCCTCAAACATATAGAAGTGTAAAAATAAACATACAGTATGCATGGCATTGCATTGTGCATTAAAACAATCGTATAACCCTTAAAACATAATATAACATAGACAATAATCTCCAAAACAATACAAGGAACCAATCATATTTAATCATAATTGACTCTTCACAAATGAAATAAAAATGTCCTAAATTTCCAAAGAACATTATGAACAACAACAAGGGGGGGTGGGGGGCGGGGGTGTTTGTCAATACAACCCCTAGCAATTACCATAGATACTAGGAGGAGGTTAATCCTTAATGGTGGACCACATCTAATACAGTCAAGACATTTCCTCTCCCTTGGGAATAACCCCTCCATCGATAGTCCAAATTTATAATCGTTCTACAATAAGCAAGGGTGAGACAACATCACCCAACCATAGCTGGATCCCTAGAGCCCCAGCTAGCTTAAGGGGAGAAATACCCTAATGTGTTAATTGGATACCTAGCGTGCCCTGGCAAGGGTGCAGCTACTAGACAATACTTGTGGCCTTCAGTCCTTGCTTGATGCGAACTCTTGTTTGTACGGCCAGACTTAAAAAGGTAGCAATTGCTGCCTGTTCCTCCCTCTCTGCCAATGACAAAAGAAAGTGATAACAACCTTCCATGCTAAAATCTATACCCTTCTTAAGCAGCGGTATTAGCCACACTACCCGCAATGAATCGTAGTATGGGCATCTTAACAAAAAATGGTCCATAGATTCGACCTCCGCTAGTGAGCAGGTACATAACCGCAGGCCATAGGGTACTTGTTTTTGTCTCCCCTCTAGCACAGCAGTATGCACGAGCTGGAAGCGCAGCTGAGTATACAATCTGTGCAGCCGCAGATTGGTAAGGGTATCCAAGTATATTTCAAATTTGACCTCCCTTTTAAAATGACTTAAAAGGGGTGCTATTCTCCATTGGGCAAAAACAGCCAAATCTTCTTGGTGGGCTATATCTCTAATTCGTAAATACAATGACGTTGGGTTAGGGCCAGTATGGGAAGAGCGCAAGGTGATGGAAGTCCCGTCTGGTTCAGCTTTGTGGGGGGAGTTTCAGGAAGTGACGCCGGCCGATGCGGTGGATGTTTTAGGGTCTGTGAGGGCCACCTGTTATGAACTTGATCCATGCCCGTCCTGGCTGGTGAAAGCCTCCAGGGAGATGTTGGGGACGGTACTGGCGAGGGTAGTGAACACGTCCTTGCAGCAGGGGAGGCTGTCACCTTGCCTCAAAGAGGCTCTGGTGCGCCCCCTGATGAAGAAACCATCTTTGGACGTGGATGCGCTCGCCAGTTACCGGCCTGTCTCTAACCTTCCCTTTTTAGGGAAGGTTATTGAGCGGGCGGTGGCACTCCAGCTCCAGGTGCATCTGGATAGCATCGGTTTCCTAGACCCTTTTTAATCGGGGTTCCGTCCCGGCTATGGCACTGAGACAGCGTTGGTGGCCTTGGTAGACGACCTCCGCCAGGAGATGGACACAGGATGTTCAACATTTCTCATCCTGCTAAATCTCTCGGCCGCCTTTGATACCGTGGACCATGGGCTGCTACTGAGACGGCTGCATGACCTGGGGGGTCTGGACGGGATTGTTCTTGAATGGTTCCGTTCATTCCTCTCGGGGAGAAACAGCGGGTGGTGTTGGGGGATGAGACATCTTGCCTCCGTGCCTTATCATGTGGCGATCTGCAAGGCTCTATTCTGTCTCCATTATTATTTAATGTATAAATGCAGCCCTTGGGGGAGGTCGTGAGAGGGTTCGGGGTGCGGTGTCACCAGTATGCTGATGATACTCAGCTGTACCTCTCTTTTTCAACTGACCCAGACCCTGCTGTCTCGTTGCTATCCCAATGTTTGGAGGCCGTGGCGGAATGGATGC
>QEPC01006008.1:1312701-1325192 GCA_003113815.1 Sphenodon punctatus
TAATAATAATAATAATAATACCTCCCTCCCTATGCTTAACAGAAAATTAATTGTATTTTACTATATACAATTATAGCTGATAAAATCAAAATTCGAGGAGAATAGCATATAGTTGTGTCTTGGGTTGGCAAACCAATTAATCTTTGATTGGGAAGAGCATGGTATAACCCTCCTCGGGGACTTAACAGGGTATAGGTGGGTCCTGCTTCAACCAGAAGTAATGGACGGCCCCCTACACCACTTGGAACATCGAGGCAGCCCTCAAAGCCATAGTGAGGGAGTGGGTCATGCTAGGTGCACCCTTCACCAAGGGGTGTGTGGTGATGCACAACGCGGCCAACATACTGAGGGCAGTCCATGAGGAGGGCTTTACCAGCATCCCTTGCGCCACACACACCCTTCACGTGGTGTTCAGGGATGCTCTGGGCTTGGGTGAGAAGGGGATTGGGGCAGGCACCGTTAGCTCCCTGATCAAGTGGGGGAGGAAGCTGGCCAGTTTCTTTAACTAGAGAATGAAGGGCAGCGACCTCCTCTGGGCGAAGGAGGTAGAGCAAGGCTCCCCAGTGCACCAGCTGGTGCAGGATGTATCCACACAGTGGAATTCAGTGGTCCTGATGATCGAGTGACTTCTCAAGCAGAAAGCCACGTTGCATCAGGTTCAACTGGTGACAGACAACGGGGCACCTCAAGGGTACGATGGGGTGAAATGGGAGATCCTGACTCACATGTTCTTCATGCTGAGACCGTTCCTTGCCATGACGGAGACCATCAGTTCCTCCATGGCCACCATCAGCCAGGTGACCCCTCTGGTCCAGAGTCTCCTCAGGAGGCTGGAGGAGATTCTGCAGGGGTGGGATTGTGGTCCTCAGGGCAGGAAGCTGGTGGATGAGGTGGTTGACCTGGTGCGGCAACTCAAGGCAGGGTTGAAGGCGGTTCGATGAGCTCCTGAAGTGTGTGGAATACATTTTGGCAACCATACTATACCCCAGGGTCAAGGGCAGTGTGGCTTGCCAGACAGCGCTCCATGGGCGCTGCAAGGGTGACCTGGTACTGGGAGCCAGGCGGGCCATCAATCCATGTCCAGGGCCCTCTCTGCCTGCCAGGTCCTCTCCACCAGCTCACCCATCCAGTGGCCATAGAGCAGTGTGTGGCATGCCACACTGCCCTTGACCCTGGGGTCCAGCATGGTTGCCAACACATATTCCTCCTGCTTCAGGAGCTCATAAAACAGCGCCTTCAGCCCTGCCTTCAGCTGCTGCACCAGGGCAACTGCCTCAGCTGCCAGCTTCTTGCCCTGAGGGCTGCAGTCCTGCCCCTGGAGAATCTCTTCCAGCCTCCTGAGGAGACTCTGGACCAGAGGGGTCACCTGGATGATGGTGGCCATGGAGGAGCTGGTGGTCTCCGTCATGGCCAGGAATGGTCTCAGAACAAAGACAGCGTGAGCCAGGATCTCCCATTCTGCCCCATCGTATCCTGGAGGTGCCCCACTGTCTGTCACCTGTTGAACCTGATGAAAGTTGGCTTTCTACTCGAGAAGCCGCTCGCGCATCAGGAACATCGAATTCCACCGTGTGGACACATCCTGCACCAGCTGGTGCACTGGGGAGCCTTTCTCTGCCTGCTTCGCCCGGAGGAGGTTGCTGCCTTTCACGCTCTGGTTAAAGAAACTGGCCAGCTTCTTCCCCCACTCTATCAGGGGGCTAAGGGTGCCTGCCCCAATCCCCTACTTCTTCCCCAAGCCCAGAGCGTCCCTGACCACCAGGTGAAGGGTGTGTGCGGTGCAAGGAATGTTGGTGAAGCCCTCCTCACAGATTGCCCTCAATATGCTGGCCGCGTTGTGTGTTACCACAGACCCCTTGGTGTGCACCTGCCTGGCATGACCCACTCTCTCACCATGGTGGTCAGGACTGCCTCGATATTCTGAGAAGTGTGGGGGGGGCACCTATACCCTGCTTTGGGACCCCTCCTGCCACTGTCAAACATTGCCTCTGGGTCCTGCCACCAGTGCACCATCACTGGCAGGTAGGTGTGCTGCGCATTCCTACTCGACCACAGGTCGGTGGTGAAGTGGCCGGTGGCACCCCCAGCCCCTGCCAGCTGCTCCCTCACCCGCTCCTTTAAAGCCCCATACAAAGCTGGCACCACCTGCCGACTCAGGGTGGTGCGTGAGGGCAGCTTAAACTGGGAGGCCAGGAAGCCAATCAGGCACCTAAACCCTATGTCCCCAACCACCGAGAAGGGCTGCCCATAGAGTGCAATCATTTACCCCAACATATGTGTGGCTTTCACTTGAAAGCCATGCCACGCTCCACGTCCTGCAGCTGCTGATGGACTTGGCAGCTGCCCCCACCCCAGTTCCTCCATGGTACACTGACACTTCTGGGCCTCAACTGGCGGCTGCTGCTGCACCACTGACAGCGCTGATGGGAGGAGCAGAACATGGTGGCGACACAGCTCTCAGAGGGACATGTGGTCGGCCCTGTCCAAAGTGGCCAAGGGTCTCTTGTCCTGCTCACCAATGAGTGTCCCCAGCGAGCTGGTGTTCTTTATGGCGGTGGGCATTTGCTTGCCGCACTGCCTGAGACTGGGGGCCAAGTTGGTGGAGTAGTTGCTTTTCATCAAGGTGAACCTTCCGCTGCTGGGATTCCCCGAGCTGCCCCTGGACACAGACTGATGGTGTAGTGGCACATGCCCTCCCATGCCAGGGGCCGTCTTGGGATGGAGCTCCTCCTCAGTCTGGGCTGCTGCTGCTCAGGTGCTGTCCCTCCCTCTCAATGCCCAGCGCTCACCCTGCCTCTCTCTCTCACTCCCTCTCACTAGATGGCCTCAGCCACCTGACTGACCTCATGACGCAGGGTGGCATTGGGAAGCTGAAATCGTGCCAGCCTGCCTCTGTCTAGACGATCTCGGCCCACCTATCTGATTCTCTCTCTCTCTCTCTCTCTCTCTTGCTGCACGGTCTTTGCCAGCCTATCTGAGTGCCCTGCTAAGGTCCCAGCCTGCCTTCTCTACTGCCTCTCATGACACACTGTCTTTGCTGCTGCCGCTGCTGCCTCTGCTGTGCCATGGGTTCTGCTACCGGGCAATCCAATGTCTGTTGCTGCTCCACCGATGTCTGGTATCCTGCAATGCCCAGCCAAGTAGGGGTGCCAGGTCAGCCACCAAGTCCCAAGCCTTACCGGCCTCTGCTGCTGCTACTGCCGCTGACTCTCAGACAGACAGCCATGGTGCCATGGGCACCCCCGGGGGCCAAGCGCCTAGCCTGCCTGCCTGGGCAAGCCGGGGTGCCAAGCCTTCCTGGTCTCTGCTGCTGCTGCTGTGTCTCTGATGGCCTGCCATGCCCCCACAGGCACCCTTGGAGCACCCCAAGCCACCCGGCGGTACTGAACTTTCAGAACGTTCGGAGGGGTCTGAACTCCGTGGGACTGAACACACGAACCCGAACTAAGTTTAGGGACTGAACGTCCGAACGTCCGAACATCCAAACCCTGTTCTGTTCTCACATCCCTATTAATGGTGTGACCACACCTGGAATATTGGTTCTGGTTGCCCCATCTCAAAAAAGACATAGCTGAACTAGAAAAGGTACAGAGAAGGGCAATGAGAATGATAAAGGGTATGGAATAGCTTCCATATAAAGAGAGGCATGACAAACTGGGTCTCTTCAGCTTAGAGAAGATAAGATTGAGAGAGGACATGATAGAGGTTTATAAAATCTTGATTGGTGTGGAACGAGTAGATAGGGCATGGTTATTTACCCTCTCAAATATTACTAGAACTAGGGGACACTCCCTGAAACTAGGTGCTGGCAGATTTAAAACAAATAAATGGAAGTACTTTTTCATTCAACATATAATTAATTTATGGAATTTGTTACCAGAGAACATTGTCAAGGTCAGTAGTTTAGCTGGGTTTAAAAAAGGACTGGATAAGTTCTTGGAGAGTAGGTCCATTAATAGCTATCAACCAAGTAGCTTTTGGGATGAACCTCTTACTGTCAGGAGCTGGGAGTGAACAACGGGGAATGGATTGCCCATTGTGACTGTTGGTTCTTCTCCCTTGTGATCAAGATTGGCCACTATCGGAGGACAGGATGCTGGGCTTGATGGACCATTGGTCTGAATCAGTATGGCACTTCTTAAGTTCTTATGTACTACTCACTGGCATATGTGTTCATGGGCTGCCAGATATGGGCCCACTTCTTCCCTGGGGCAGATAGGCAGCTGGCCCAGGATGTGCCCTGTCGCCACCGATGTGGACCAACATGTTTGTTCGTCCTTGCCATCCTCGGCGTTGGGTGGGGGGCACCATGGCTTTCCATCAAGGTGGGAAGGGAGGTGCTGGGAGTGGTACGGGGCTGGCCACCCACACATTTGTTAAGCTCCCCACCCTACCTGGGGCATGCGGGCCACAGGAAGGCTCTCTGGATGTGGGTGGGCACGTTTGTTTGGCATCTTTCCCTGACCTGGAGAGGGGTGGCCACTGTTTCCTGCCTGCTCTGGGGAGCCGCAGACCTTCCCACACATCTGGGATTTTTTAGCATTAGTGCCATACTAGGCCAGACCAATGATACTTTGAGCTTAGAACCTGTCTCTGACAGTGACCAATTCTTGGTCACTTGGAGGAAGTACCCAACAGATCACAATGGGGCAATCCATTCCCTGTTGTGCACTCCCAGCTCCCAACAGTAAGAGGTTACATTCCCCAAACCTACCCGGCTAATAACTGCTAATGGACCCATCCTCCAGAAACCTTTCCAACCCTTTATTAAACCTACCTCTTCTGGCAACAAATTCCACAACTTAATTGTGCACTGAGTGAAAAAATACTTTCTTTTATTTGTTTTAAATCTGCTACCTCTTAGTTTCCTGGAGTGTCCCTTAGTTCTTGTTCCACACCACTCATGATTTTATAAACTTCAATCATATCCCCTCTCAGTCATCCCTTCTACAAGCTGAAGAGCCCCAATGTATCCAGCCTCTTTTCTTAGGGGAGCTGTTCCATACCCTTTATCATTTTTGTTGCCCTTCTCTACCTTTTTATTTTCTACTATATTCTTTTTTGAGATGGGGCGACCAGAACTGCACACAATATTCAAGGTGAAGTCGCACCATAGATTTATAGTGGAATTATGATATTTTCAGTTTTATTCTCTATCCCTTTATGAATAATTCCTAACATTTTGTTTGCTTTTTCGACGGCTTCTGCATACTGAGCTGAGGATTTCAATGTATTGTCCACAATGACTCCAAAGCCCTTTTCCTGAGTGGTGACACCTAATTTAGAACCCAGCATTGTGTACATAAAGTTTGGATTGTTTTTCCCTATGTGCATCATTTTGCACTTGCCCACATTAAATTTAATCTGCCATTTTCCCATGCAGTAGCATTTGAACAGCAAAGAAAACACTGTTTTGAAATTTGTGTTCTGTAAGCTTTATCATTTCTATAGGAGACACTGACAGTGATCACCAGCACAGTCTACATAAATTATTAATAATTTTCCAAATTATTAATAAACCCTACTAAGTTCAGCCTCATAACTTCTGTTTTACAGGTGAGAAACCGTCACTGAGAAATAGTGTCTTGCCCAAGACCACCCAGTGGGTACATGGAATCCAGTACATGAGTCGCTAGGCCACCCTGTCTCTCAATAACTGGTCTCTTAAATATTGGAATTTGAAGAGGGCTGGGGGGTTGGGGAGAAGGTGCTAGGACTCCAATGTGCCACAGAAATCCTTTCCCTTGGGCCCAGATGCTTCTGGAGGGGCTGCTCTGCCCTGGGGGTGGTGTCAAAAAAATGGTTACCTTTTCAAGGAACATTTCCGCAAAAACAGAACAGCCAATTACCCCCTTTTTTTACTGGAATTCTGAAAGGAAACATTTTCAATTGGAATTCTGATTGATTTAAAATAATAATAATAATATAATATAATAAGCCAGTTGCACATGTGCAATATGGCACTACCTAAAATGGTGGCACCAGCACTGCTGACATTTGGGTATGCACAAATGATGCAACTTTTTTCATCTTATTGGACCAGACAAAACACCCGACAGAATTGGAAGCAGGCAAAAAGTTCACATTGAGCCCTACCCTACTCATCCCATGATTTCACGATCTGTTGTTCCTGCCCATTTTTCTGTCAGCCCTTGACTAGGACCAAATTAAGTTTGATGGGGTCAGAGCTAGTGCTGCAGCTGCTGATCAGTCCCAACCCTGTCAGCGGAGAGACTAGAGCTGTTGCTTCTGCAACTGACTGCGATTGGGGTCTTGCGGAATAGCGACAGCAACAGGGGCTTGAAGAGGTGCCAAGACTGAGCCCTGGCGAGTCCTGGCACAAATTAAGTCCTGGTAAAGCACCATCAATTCCAGGACAATGTAATTCCCACAGAAAAATTGTATTGTCCGAATTTTAGCTGAGGGCAATTTGGGACAGAGTAGAGGTGCAAAGATGGATATATTCATATCATTTAAATATTATTAGACCTTTAATTATGTCTCAAAGAAAGTTGTAGATATCTGATTTTGGAAATGAATGCATATTTTCTGTAATGGCTCATTTGGGGATTAAGGGCTTGCTCCCATGTCTGTCCCTAGTACTTTTGCTGCCCCTGACAAAATAATTCTGGTTTCTCTTTCCCAGAGCCCTGAGACTCTGGGTCAAAATTGGAGTCTCCAGGTGAAACCAGTAGAGGTGGCAACACTAATGTGGGACTCCAGGTTGTTTTTTACTTCCCGATTTCCATTTGTTTCCTTGTTGTTTTTGCCTACATAAGGCCTGCTGAATTAGGCTTTCTGTATGGTGATTTTGATCCGGTGTGCTGTCTGCATATTTGGGCATATGAAAGTAAACATAACAGTGCTTCCCTATCAGACCTTAATTTACTGCAGGCCTCCTGATGCTGGCACTGGGACCAGGGTGCACTTTATCACACGATTATGTGATTTAGGATTCTGCACAACAATATTATGCAAGAGTGGATAGCTAGCACTTAATAAACAAAAGACTGATGTAACCATCCTTCTCATCTGCCCTTGAATTTTAGGATTGTCATTGACTTTGCATGAAAAATTCCCTGTAGTCTTCCTTCCTCAATGTACAGTAGTGTTGTGTTTTAAAGATTAAGATTTATAAAGCAGAAATCAATGTCCAGTTTTAAAATAGTTCATTTCCCCCCCTAGCTGCATGCGTTTTTGTTAAAGAGTTTCTTAAATTTCTCTATATTTCACAATGCCCTTTAGTGACTTTTCCTGATTTCCTCATTATTTTTTTTGCTCCTCCTCTCCTCATAATGCTAGGGCAGTCTGAATGAAACCAAGGTCATTAAGGACACAGACAAAATGCCACCTTTGGTTAGACCCATCTAGCCTTATTAAGTTGTGTGGCATTACATGGGGGAAGCGGATGACAGTATTTTGATCCAGTAGTGAAGATGTGACCTTAGGGTTCAGGAAACCCTGGTTTAGTTTCCTCTTCTTTTCATTTGTTTGCCGGTGCACCCCCCGGAAATGAAACACGGAGACAGTATATGGATCAAAATGGCCACACTCTTTAATCAAATAAGATGAAGAAAGTTGGTGGGAATTGCTACTAAGCAATCACGGGTCCAGTATTTCTTTATGGTAATACCTATTTAAACCACAACAGGTGTCTGGCTTGGATATGCCCTCCAATGCCAGCACCAAATCATACTTTACCAAACTTTCCCCTTCAAACAGCGCCCTGGCCAAGGCCGAAGGGGAAACACCCTGACGGGCACGAGTAAGGAGGAAAGTGTCTTCAGGTTCGAGGGCCGTGCATGCTTGCCCTTACCCCCCGGCATACACCCCTCCCAGGGTGACGATCCTGTAGTTAGCCGTGCCCTGCTTAACGCCAGGTATCACCTCCTCATCTCTTATAGAGATTACTCTTTTCTCTATTCTAAACTACCTATCCTAAAACACCTATTAACCATACTGGACCCCCGCCACCTGAATGGGACACAGTCTCACGGCTTGTTCCGTTCCCCCACCAACTCGCGCTCAACTAGGTTTTCCAGTTCCCATGCCAATATGGATAAATACAGCTTATTCCCCTCTATGGACAAACGGACCCCATCCCCCAGATACAACTCAGGCCGCTTACGTGTCAGTTGTTCATGCCTTATACAAGTACCACCCAAACCAAACCACCATTTATTAATTTCTCTATTCATGTTCCTACGAGACTTATTGATTTTTTGGGATAGCCAGTCACTCCCCATGTTATGCGTGACACTAGCTGTTTCCACCCTATTTTTACCCCCAGGAAGTATCCTTTTATTACAGACAGCTGGGTCTTTATCTTTATTGTCAAGTTAACACTGGTGGTTACCCCCAGATCATTTTCACCCACATGAATAATTATAACCTTGGGGCAAGGCTGGTGACGAGCTCGATATAAAGTTTGGACCAACTGGTCCCATTTCATACCCCTGTGCCCCATCCAAACTATGTTGGCCCTGGATGTAAGGCCTAGCTGCGTTCCCCCTGTGGTGTACTTCGCTGCCTGTCCAGCGTGCCGGACCAGGCTGTGGCCCACAATCCCACCACCGCTTTGGGTCCTCGATGTAGCCTGGTCCCTAGAGGAATGCAAAATTAATAGGGATGGGCAAATGCGGTTCGGAAGTTCAGAGTTAGGACTGAACTCTGTCTGTTTGGTCAACCGAACTGAACTTCTGAACTGAACTCGAATTTCAAACCGAACTGAACCGAACCGAATTTCCGAACTCCGTTCTGTTCGCCCATCCCTAGTGGACACACACCAAAAACCCTGGTTTTGAATGGCCGAACTTGGTTCGGAAGTTTGGAATTTGACCGAACTTGGTCTATTCGGGTGACCGAACCGAACTTCCGAACTGAACACGAATTTCAAACCAAACCGAACCGAATTTCCAAACTCGAATTTCAAACCAAACCGTACCGAACCGAATTTCCGAACTCCATTCTGTTCCCCTATCCCTAAAAATTGACATGTTAGTGCGTGTTCTGGGGCCTTATATATCCCTGGAAGGCACGGGATTACCATCTTCCTATGGCCTGTATGTCCCTTTCTGACATTCCAGCTGCTGCTACTGTAGTTGCAGCTCCTATTCTAAATGAATGTGATCCATATCTATCAGGAAGCAAACCCAATGCCTTGATCGCAGCCTTCAGTACCCCAGCAAATTGATGTCGGGTGAGAAAGATTCCGTCTCCATGAATAAACAAATTACCTGGGCCAGATGGGTGTGAAGCCAAATAAGTCTTGATGGCATGTACCGGGCAAATTTCTTGGGCCCTAATCTGCCTCAACCTCACAGTTTGTCCTTTCCCCTTCTGGTCCATTTTTGAACACCTAACTGTTATCTTGAGAGCACCAGGGAGGAAACAGATGTCCCTCAGGGCCAAAGTCCTCCCTGAAGAATCATATCTGCTCTCTGCCGCTACCTCACTAACTCTAAATGCTCCAAACAACTAAACTTTAAATACTGTTGCAAAAAGTAACTCCTCGTACTGATTAAAACAAATCCCTGTCAGGGCCTTGCAGAGCGACTTCAACACAGAAATGGAGATAGGGGTCCATGTGTTACCTTGTTGTTCCTTGCTCCTGGTCCAACTTTCCAGCATTCTCTTAGCATAGAAACCTTTATCTGGGGGAGGAAAACCTTCCATACGGCTGACAAAAGCCAGCCCAGTTATCTTACCTGCTATGGTCCTCCCTGACAAGCCCTCCCCGCATAAGTGCAACAGAAACTGCAGCATTTCGTCCTCCTGGATGGGAAAATTAGCACCCCAGCCCATACTATGTCTAAAGATCTGAAACTCCCTATATGCCCATCTGTATGCTGCCTGGGTGCGGGTGGCCAAAGATCCCTGGACAATCCTCATCATGTCTACTCTCCAAGGTTCCATACGCCTTGGGGAAGCAGCTCTGGGTAGGGTGCAGCTGTCGGCGCTAGTTCCTGGAATCGCTCCATCTGCAGCCAAGACAACGCATCGGCTACACTATTGTCTACCCCAGGAACGTGGTGGCAGGTAAACAGTATGTTATACTCCAAATATTTTAGTACCATTGTCCTCACCAACTTCATAACCCTCCTTGAACGGGAGGACATGGATTTGATAATGTGCACCACTGCCAGATTATCGCACCAAAATGTCACAGCTCTATTAGTAAAATACCCTGCCCGTAGGTGTACCACCAGCACTATGGGGAAAAGTTCCAGGAATGGTAGGCCACGGGTTACTCCTGATGCAATCCACGACAGCGGCCATGGGGCTGCACACCAATGCCCTTTGAAGTATATACCGAAACCAACACCCCCTGCCGAATCAGTGTGTACCTGCAGTTGGGCCCCTAAATGCCACCGATCTCACCAAAAACTCACTACGTTGTAGTCTTTTAGGAATGCAGCCCAGGTCCCCAAGTCTTCCCTTATGTCCCGTGTAACACTTACATGATGCTAGTGTGGCGGGTTCGCCGCCAATGGCGCCTACAATCAAGACAAAAATGCTCGCCTGGGCGCTATTACCCTGCATGCAAAATTTAGGCTACCCAATAATGACTGTAAGTTACAGACTGTAACCTTTTTGGCTCCCAAGCACACCTGTATCTTCTCCCACAGAACCTCTGGCTTTTCCCTGGGCAGTCGCGACATCATTAGTACAGTATCTATTTCTATTCCCAGGTAGGTAATTCTGGTGGATGGTCTCTCTGTCTTTTCTGGTGCCAATGGGGGGCCCAATCGGGTTGCTAACAGTTCGAATTCCTCCAGTAAACGTTCGCCCTCACCTGAGGCCCGAAACGGAATTATCAAAAAGTCATCTAGATATTTTGATACCTCCCACTGGCCCATACCCTGCCTGAAAATCCACTCGACGAGTGAGCTGAAGCGCTCAAACGCTGAACAGGAGATCGAGCACCCCATGGGCATCGCTCTATCATAATAATATGAGCCTTTAAACTTCATTCCTAACAGGTGGTAACTCTCGGGGTGAACCGGTAGGAGGCAGAATGCTGACTTCACATCGCACTTGGCTAAATGAGCGCCCTTGCCAAAATTCCTAATTTCGTATATTGCCTCATCGAATGATGTGTACCGTATGGTTGTAAGTTCTCTTGGTATAGCATCATTCACCGAGCGCCCCTTCGGGTATGATAAATGATGTATGAGGCGAAACTCCCCAGGTGCTTTTTTTGGGACAATCCCCAAAGGGGATACCACAAAGCACTCAAAGGGAGGCTCAGGAAATGGACCTGCTATCCTTCCCTCTGCTACCTCTTTATTGATCTTACCCCTCACTACCTCTTCCATTCCATTTACTGATTTCAGGTTGGGAGGATCCCTCCCATCCCTCCCATGTTGCACTACACCCACCGGGATAACAAAACCAAATTCGAAACCTTTCAACACATAATCAACCTCTGTCTTAATGGGGTGGTGTTTTAAAGCTGCCTCCAGTTCGTGTACTTTAATTGGTGTTGGGTCCCTTCAACCTCCCGGCTCTCTGCTGACTGCCTTGATTGCTCGAGTTCGGGCCTGGTCCTGGGTTGTTCTTTCTACCACCAGTCGGTTTACCCCTGTAACAATTTAACACAGAATGTGCCCCTCCACAAACCGAACAGGCATGGCGGAATGCACAAGTTCCTCTGGTGCACCGCCCATTCCTATTATATTCCCAACATGTCACCGCGCCCATGACCCTACTCTCCAGTCTGTTTGGATCATTTTCCGGGGAGACTCCCCCTTTGATTAGCACATGACCACTGTCTGACTTGGGGGCATTTCTCATGTTGACCATGCAGTCGAGCCAGAGGTCCTGCGCATGGCGGTCCCAGCGCAGCCCGGGGGTAAAAGACGCCCTGTGACAAAAGGCCTTGTCATACCATAGCCAGGTGCCTGGGGGTCCTACTCCATATGCCCTTTTTATTATATTGGCATGTTTCAATAGCTCTACTGCCCGTTCCGGGTACATCTTGAGGGAGACCCGTAAATAAATGGAGAAGGCTGAGGACAAATTGGCCCAGTTCCTGTCAGCCTTGGGGTGGCGGAATTTCTCCTTATCTTTCTTCTCCTCCTTCTCAGCAGGATCCATGATGGGATCGCTAAACAGTAATGCAAAAATATCTATATATTCTCCTTTCCATATTTTTCCCCTCGTCGCATATGCCAAATGTTCGCCTATGGGAGCAGAAAGGTCAGAGTAAACCGCCCCCCCCATTGGAGGGAGACGGCGACCACCCATGGCTGGGGGGGGAGGGAACGGAGGAAGCGCGGGAGATGCTTCAGCGTCCCCCTCCCATCCCCCCCTGACTGTCCCACCAGGTTGTATGCATCCCCCCCAGTCCCGTTTCCGAGAGGGGAGGGATGGGTGTGACCCGCACCCATGAGCCATTCCACCATAATGTTTGCCCCGCCTGACTGTGCCCCACATTAAGGGCCCACGGGATCTGGGCCTGTTGGTCCGGATAGGCCCTGTTAAAGCCC
>QEPC01006008.1:1341458-1367187 GCA_003113815.1 Sphenodon punctatus
GCACGCACCTACACCCACCGCAAGTGGTGTTTACACAGACGCCTCCACCCATCTCCACCCAGCGAAACTGAGTGGAGGTATCTCATGTGAAAAGGGCCCATGTTGCAGGGCTGCAGTGGTTGTCCTGTACCATGTATAATAAAATGTAGCACCCATTTTATCAGTGTTAGAGTGTCTGTGTAAAAAGGGCCTAATAGAAGCACAGAATGTTATGGTTGGAAGGAACTTCAAGACCAATTTTCTCCTTCTCTTTCCAGGTCCAAGGCAAGATATCTTCTACTTACAGCACTGCAGACAGATGCTTGTACTGCTGGGTTTTAAAAACATCCAAGGGGGGAGATCCTACACCCTGCCTGGGCAGCTTTTTTCATTGCTCAAAAGTTCTTAGAGTTAGGAGTTTTTGCTAATATTTACTTCCTAATTGTAAATTGTTGGGCAATGGCCAGGGAGGCAAAAGGATATGGTCAGTAAATTAACTATGAGACAAGAGAAATGCTAAACCAATTCTAAGGTGGCATTTGACAGTGTTCCAAAAGTGGGTTAAGAGAGGCAGTTCTACCAAGTATGGATAGTAACTTGGATACAGTGTAATAATAAATTGCACAGTGTCCCTCATACAAAATGCTTAATAGGAGTTGGCTCTTTATAGAGTTGTAACTTTAAAAAGCAGTTTTATTGACTTACAAAATCACCTGTAAGTCCACCAAAAAGATGAAACATTATCTCAGAGAAGTCCAGTATAGTTTAGTGAGAGATCAAAGAGTTCCATTAACCGTGCAGCAGGAGGTAAAATATACGTAGCAAAGGTTTATGTTGCTCTGATGAGAGACCCCTGGGGAACTGGAAGAGAAACAGTAGGTGAAAACTACAGAAGGAAATAAAGGAGGGGGAGGTGGGTGGCCAATTATTGCTGATCTAGAAGGAGGAGGCAGAACAAATGATTCCAATGGCAGTTTCTCAGGAACGCACCTTGAATACCCAAGCTGATCACTGTAATTGAATTGTATTGAAAATATAAAGCTGTGGAAAGTGAACTTTCTTTCAGCACAAATACATCAAGGAAAAAGATCAAAACCATTTAGAGGGTTCCCATTGTCCTTGGCCAATATTAGAAAATCGGAAAGATGTTCCTCATAACTCTCCCCTCGACCCCCCCCCCTTTTATCACAAAACATGACCATTCACTGTTGACAATTTTCTCCTTTTTGTCAGCCAACATTATAATGTGTGGAACAAAAGTATCTTTTAACAGTGTATAGAAGGGTGGTGGTGGTAGTAGTATCCTTCAGTATTCCATCCCAAGGACTATTGTTTCTTAAAACAATGTTCCTGAGAATATAATGAAAATTATAAAAAAGCTATTGTCCCCAAAGAAATTATTATCCCTCTGAGTTTTCAACAAATCCAGGTCACACACCACCTCCATAGGTCTGGGGAGTCGGGACTTTTCTGCATAATTCCTGTTTAGATTTTCTTCACTTTTCTTAGAATTTCTGAAGTCTCTAGGAACACTGTTTTCTGGAGGTCATTGGTCAAAACCTCTTGCATTCTAGAGGTGTGCACCAGGGGCCCATGTAATTGTTTTTGCTTTCATTGTTGTTTTCCATTGGTTTCAATGGAAAACACATTTCTGACTGTACTTTTTTATTTTTCACTATATTTATCAAAAACGGGAGTGAATATATGTCCAATGGAAGGCATTATGTGTACAAAATTTCAAAAATATTGGATAAAGGAATCCAACTTTAGAAGCAGTTGAATTATTTTATTTTGCAAAAATCTTCATATACATTCTTAGGTGTAACGTCTTTGCCTCACATTTAATGTAGATGAAAATTGGCAAGTTTATACCCCTTCCAAAATTTACTATCTCTGCCAACTTTTGGAAGGATTGGATAAAGGGTCCTGGTGGTATAAGCAATTGACTTATAAATGCATGTCTGACTGTAACATGGTTGTAGTCCAACAAGTGTACATGAAGTTTTGCAGGGCTGTATTTCACACTTTCAAGATCATCTCTGACAAATATCAGAAAGATGTNGGGGGGGGCTCGCCTCGGGGTCTCACTCTGTTCTTTTTTACAACAAAAAGCCAGGCTGGGCAGGGTGGGCGGGGGGTGTCCCCCCTTCCACCCGCGCAGCCTGGGAGGGGGAGGAATTTATTCCATTGCTTTCAATGGGGACAGTGCCCCATTGAAAGCAATGGATTAAATCCGGTACCGGTATACCGGATTTTATCCTGGAATCCGGTTTTCGTGAAACCGGTAACCGGTAAAATCCGGTAGCCGGTAATGGGCCCGGGGTCCCACCACTAGTAAATGTGTCTGTCAGTCTTTTGGGTTTCTTCACATCCTCCCTCCTACAGTCTCTCTCCCCCTGCCATGCCAGGTGCCTGCCTCTGATTGGCACTGCATGTGCTGCTATTTATCTGAATAATGGTCTTCAAGGGGACAACATCAATTGCTTATACAATAGGGTCCCTTTATCAAAATGTCCTGTAGTTTGGCTTAGATGACAGGGAAGGTATGTGATATATTCTTTCCAAATATCTTGTAAACAGGATGGAATATACAAATGTTACAGCTGGAAATATATTTTTAAGTTAATGTCTTATATCATAAGGACCCTTTATCCAATTCTTCTGAAAATTGGCAGGAGTATTAAGCTTGTGGAGGGACATAATATGCACAGGTTACATGCATATTGGATGGAAGATAAAGAAGTTGTAGCTATGAATGTGTATGGAGCTTTACTTAAAATCACAATGTTCAATTGCTTCTAAAATAGGTCCACTTTATCTAATTGTTTCAAAAGGTGGTACAATTAGTGCCCTCCATTGGGGGTACAATCTTCCTAAGTTTTATCAGAATTGAATAAGAAACAAAAACGTTATAGCCCGAAATACGTTTTTCAGTTTTCCCCCTTTATTTAAAAAACAAAATATTTTTTATTTTTTTTTCATTATTATTATTTGTTATTTTTGTTATTGCAATAATGATAATGAAAATGACAATTTTCATTATCGTTATTGTAATAACAAAAATGACATGCATACCCCTATATGCATTCCCACCATCTTCTTCGTCTCCTAACTTATTTAATGCTCCCAGGCTTCAGTATTGACTGTGATTGTCTTTGTTTTAGTTTTCCACAATGTGTTCATTTCATGGTGGAGATACTGATAGCTTGCTATCTTCTTCCTTTCTATCCACTGGTATGGCTGTGCCAATCAACAGAAACTTTTTTCTTCTTTTCTGGGACAATGATGTTTGGCCCTTTTTGCCTGCAATATTCAGTTTGTATGTCACTTCCCAAATCCCACAAAGCAGGCTAAAGCAGTCTGTCCTGGGGCTTCATGTGTGTTCCCAGACCAGTCTGCTGGCCTGGGCTGGGTTGACCGTGACTGGCCGTCATTGGCCACTGGGGCTTCCCTTCATGATGGTGGGCAGGAGGCTGGGCACAATGTAGGGGTGGGGAGAGACGCACATTCCCTGTTCTCCCCACCCCGGGTAGTGTGGCTGGCTGGCCGCATGTTTGTTTTGCACCCCAGCCCAGTGCACACTGTATCTACCCAGGCTAACTATCCCGGGTCGGCCTGGGATGCAGCAGCCCAACATCACTTCTGTTTTTACCTATTACCGAAAAACGAAAATAACCAAATGGAACATCTGATAAACAGCAAATATCTGTTTAAATCCTGAGTATTATTTGGATATTTGGGTGTCGACCTGAAAATGTGAATTTTTGTGAATAATAAACTTATTGCCTGTTTCTGCTCTAATATTGCCTAGACCCAGGTGCAGTTGCTCCCATCCAAAACCTCATGCCAGCTTCCAATACCAGCCATTGACAATCACTCTGGTGTCCATTCCTTACTACTGGTCATTCCTAGACTTTATCCTTATTTTTTACTATTTGATCAAATCTTTCACCTCTCCCTATGCCAAACCACTCCTTCTCCCATGACTAACTTGGCTGTCATAATTCTGTTAGGGAGTTTTCAGACGGACAAAGTGATGCACACTAGTTTGAAATAAGTATGGTGTTTGTTAGTCCACACTAACATGGCAATGCCTTTTAGACGGACAATATAGTGTGGACTAATGACTCAGAAAATAATTGTAACCTACCAAACAAAACATTAGTGTGGACTACTTGAAGTTCGATTCTTATAAAACCAAGTGGTTGGGGTTTTATAAGAACCATACTTATCTCTTAGTCTGCACTAATAAGCGCTGTTCGCAGCGATCAGATGGACAAACTAGTCTGCACCAGATTCAGTTAGTGCGGACTAACTGTTCATGTGAAAATGCCTTAAGATGTTTTGTATAAGTGGTATGTGGGGGACTGGCAGTTTTGTGAAGACTTCTCATGAATGCTGTCGTTCTGGGTTTTGCCATTTTTACCAAAATCAATAGGGTTCTTCACATGGGGGCCTAGAAGATTTCCTAAAAATTTGAAATTGCTTGGATGTGCTTTTCAAAAATGACCAAACTACTGTCGCAACATGTTTGCACAGTCTAATTCAATGGAACCAATGGCTCCTGCTTATGGAGGAATTGGCATACGGTGCTGAGAACTACATTTTTAGTTGAAATTAATTTCAATTTAATTTTGTACCCCGCAGACTACACCACAGGTGTCTTGTAGTGGCTTACACAAATTAGACCAATGAAATACAACAATATAAATACATAATATTAATATAATATTACATGATAATATAAACAATACATAATAATCTAAACACTATATCAAATGTCAAACCCAATTGCAGTCCACTTGAAGAAACGGAAAATATACAAACTCAACCCCCCTCCCACCCCAAACTCCAATCCCCACCCCAACCCATTCCCTGCTGCCTGGTCTTACCAGGCAGCCCCTTCCCTTGCGCTGCACCCACCTCACACCTGGGGCTGCCCTTGGGACCTCCCCCCTCCCTATCCCAGTCCCACCCATTTCACCTTACAACTCACAGCTACATCACATCTGGATATGCATCTGCATGACAGTTCACCATTAATGCAAGCTGGCTGATATCAATAAAGAGGTCATGTGTTACGGATGTGACCTTGTCTGAGTTAAACCTCCATTCAGCCCAAATGGATCAAGAAATGAAAGAATCGCTCCTGTCCCCCTTTTGAATCTACCACAGCAAAATCATCGACCTCCCCCCTACCTCTCTGCCCTGATCTCCCTTCCAAACCCCTGTTCGAGCATTCTGCTCCTCTTCCATCCCCTCCCTCACCCTCCCACGCCTCCCCTGCTCCCCCAACTGCCTTCGTCCCTTCTCCCTCTCTGCCCTGCACGCCTGAAACTCCCTCCCTGCCCTTGTCCGCCTTGCCCCCACCCTCCACACCTTCAAGTCCCTCCTCAAAACCCACCTTTTCCACTCCGCCCTTCCTAACTCCTGCTAATCATCCCCACCCCAGATTATCCCCCAGAGTTTGTTATCTGCAAACTCCCATTGTACTGTAACCAAGCCAAGAACGTGTACCTGAGTTCTCGCATCCTCATGAATGTTGCATCCCTTGTCTCTCCCTCTGTTCCCCCTTCCCTGTCTCCCCTCCCCCTGTCCTTAGATTGTAAGCTCTCAGGCAGGGACCGTGTCTATCTTATTCTCTGTAAAGCACCAGGTACATCACTTGCGCTATATAAAAACTAATAATAATAATAATAATAATAATAATAATAAATAATTAATTAATTAATTAATTAATTAATAAACAAACATTGCCAGCTGTGGAGTGAATAATAAAACTAACTCTGAACTCAGGTTTTAGGAGTCACAGCCTCCTTTAATGATTTATTCAAGTCCTGCACAGGATTCCCAGTGTTTGCTTTGCCTAGTTATAAAATGTACATATCTGGCCCAAACTAAAAGTAGCTTTCCTTATGCCAGCATGATAATCCAGAGGAAATCATTTAAAATGTATCAAATGCTGTTGATTAACAGAAATAGGGCCATTGGCAAATGAGTCATCTACAGAACAGTTACTTTCTTCCCTTAAGGGGAAGAGCCTTAAGCCTTGCATCTAATTGTACAGTATACAGTTTTTGAAGTTGAACCAATTTTATTTCTAGTTCACAAATTATTGGATTGAGTCAAGTGCAGCCATGAAGTGGAAAAGTGGCGAGAGCTGAGTATGCTAAATGCATTTTAGAAAAGTGCCCCAAGAAAACAGCAAAGATACATCCAGCTAAGGAGTATCAGGTCTCCTAGGAAAAGGATGGCTACTCCGTTTCCTGCCTTGGGAAACTCCCTTCCTCAGGAGGTTTGTTTGAGCTCAAGTCTATGCATCTTCTGGAGCTGGTGTAAAACATTTTTATTTGAAAACTCATTTGGTGGTCAGGTATAAGAGGATGGGGTGGGTTTTTGGGGTAGGGTTGTGTGGAAGGGTGGGCATTTTTATTGTTTGAGTTTTATTGTTGTTTTATTAATTTTGAGCCGCTCTGAACCTCTGTCGGAAGGGTGGCATATAAATCTGAATACATAAATACACATCTGCCAGGCAGAACAGTCCCTAACAGAATCATAATTAGTATGGGATGCTCATAGCCCATCTGTAATAGGTCAGACACTCTCTCTGTCTCTCTGATGATGTGTCCATTGCACCACCTCAGTTTCCCCTTGGTTGCAGTCTTGTGCCATCGGGTATCTTTAGACATAACAAAGATAGGGTGTCAAAACCCCTAAGCACGTGTTTGGCCATTGTGTGTAAACAGCATAACAATTCCAACACCAATTTGGCCACCCATTGAACACGCAGTTTAAACACCATTGCATCACAAGGACAAATTGCGTGTTTTGGCTGAACACGTGGCCAACATTGTGTCTAATGATATTGCGTGGCGTGTTATCAGGTACAACACAGGGAACAAGGTGGCAGCACTTGCATGCTGAGATCGGGTGGTGAGCAAAACACTCATTTGCCCCAAGATGGACTGTGTGTCTAAGCAGCACCACATGGTCAATGGAGGACCAAACCGGTGTTCCTATCGAGGTCAAAACACACATTCAGACACAATGATATTGTATGGCATGTTAGCGGGTACAACATGGGGAACAAGGTGGCAGCACTTGCATGCTGAGATCAGGTGGTGAGCAAAACACCGATTTGCCCCAAGGTGGGCTGTGCGTCTAAGCAGCACCACATGGTCAACACAGGGCCAAACCAGTGTTAATATCAAGGTCAAAACACACATTCAGACACCCGTTGACATTATGACTAAAGACACCCCATCAGTTTCCTTTTTAGCAAGGCTTAGACACTCAATTAATTCAATATTGTCTTGCTGAGATGATTTATTTAGGAAGACAATCATTCAACATAAAGTCCTCAAAATGGCAACCAGCATGTCTATTCCAGGCCCCCAGCTAAGGGTGTAGCTATAATGGGTCAGATGGTCCTACAGCAGCAGGGTCCATGAGTCTGGTGACTCATGCTCCATGGTCACTGGGAGAGGGGTTACTGGGGCCATTCCCACAATTAGCCCTCGATCCTCAAGCTCTCTTTTCACCTTAGTAATTCTCTCCTTGACAATGCAGTATTTTGCTAAATTGCTCCTAATTTGTAGTCTTAAGCCTAGTCGTTGAGTGTATTCTCATATGAGTAGCTTCTGGCTTGGCTCCGAAAAGTCTTGGCTTCCTAACCCTTACTCTCCAGAGAGAGTGCTGCTGTCGTGTTCATCCCAAATGTCTCCAGCCTTATTCTTCTGTCTTTGCTCTTCTTGGTCTCACTTCAGTCTTGGAGGACTTTCTGCCACTGCCTTTTCTCCTGTCTCTCTCTTTCTCCCTCTTCCTTTTCACTCTGCCTGGAGGGCCTTTTTATTCTGACAGGCTCTGGCTAGTGACTCAGCATGTTTATGTACTCAGGGAGTGGATTACATGACCTCAACTCATGTGACATCCAGGGCCCTGACATTGTTATTTAAGAATGGGGAAACTCCATCACTTTCTACTTTCTGTACAAACTGTACACAATAACTCAGTCTGACGTGACTCCTCACATGACCAAGTTCCATTATTATGATTATTATTATTTATTATTTAAATTGTGCCAGCAATGTACCTGGCACTGTAGAGTCAGTAGTTAGAGAAAGGTCCCTACCCCAAGGAGCTTACAATTGAAGACAAGGGTGGGGAAATAAGGATACATTCATGAAGTTGAGAAGTGACAGATGCACGTGCCTAACTTAGTTACAGGGAAGAGGAGGCAGCGGTGATGAGTCTATGGGGATGAGGAGCTAGGGAAAGCTTGTCAGAAGAGGTAGGTTTTCAGGAGTGATTTGAAAGCTGGAGGGAAGGAGCAGAGCAAATGTATTCAGGAAGGGAATTCCAGGCATGGGGGGCAAACAAGGGAGAAGGGGCAAATACATTTTGAGGAGCCAGGGAGTAGTGAACAGGCAACGGTGGTGACAGAGGAGGAATAAAGCTCCAGGGAGGGAACGTGGCAGGAAACAAGTGCAGAGAGATGGGGGGAGCAAGGTCATGAAGATCCTTAAAGGTAAAGACAAGGAGCTTGTGCTGAATATGTTCAGGTAGAGGGAGCCAGTGTAGGGCGGAGAAGAGGGGCTGAACATGGTCAAATTGATGGGCAAGGTGAATGACCTCGACAGTAGAGCATGGAATGGAAGTGAGAGGGACAAGGTCAGAACAGGGGAGACCAGTAAGATGGAAATTGCAGTAGTCAAAGTGAGAGATGACTAGAGCATGGACTAAGGTTTTGGCAGTGGAAACAGTAAGATAAGGCCGGATTTTTGCAATATTATGCAGAGCGTACGTAGCAAAGCAACGGGACTTGGCAACAGCCTGGATCTGATGTGTAAAGGTGAGAGAGGATTCAAAGATGAACCCCAGGCTACATTCCTGAGGAACAGGGACGCATCAATGGAAATTGAGAGGGAAGAAGGAAGAAAACATTTGGGGTGGGGAGATAAGTTCAGTCCTGGCCATATTAAGCTTGAGTTGGTGGTGAGATGTCAAGCAAAGATGTCAGAAAGTCAGTCTGCTTTAGAGCAAGTTTGATTAGTCGGCCCATGGACCTTTCCCAGAGTGAGGGCAAATTGCTCTGAAATAAGCTACATCAAATGCACCCATGGGACAATTTGTGTCGTACACCCACTCAATCAATCAACTCTAGGACTGATTGACTGAGGGTGTTTTAAAATGAGACGCATCTACGCATGGCCCCACACTGTCCACATGTCCAACCGCTTGTTTGAAGTTGGTGCACGAAGTGGCCATCCATGGCCACGCATGGAGCACTCCTGAAAAATCCAGAGTGCCCCATGTTCCCTACTACTACTACTACTACTACTACTTATCATTTCTATAGCACTACTAGGCATATGCAGCGCTTTACAGTCACAGATTTTTCAGCGGGCTTACAATCTAAGATGGATAAGGGTATGGGAAACATAGGGACAGACACACATTCTCATTTTACAGATGGGGAACTGAGACTGAGAGATTGTGACTTATCCAAGGCCACTAGGGGTGTGCATGTCATTTTTGTTATTACAATAACGATAACAAAAATTGCTGTTTTCTTTTTTATTGCAATCATGAAAACAACAACTGAGAATAACGATAACAAAATGACAACTGAGAATAATGATAACAATAATGAAAATGATAATGTCGTTATCGTTATTGTAAGTATTAGTGCTGTGGCAGTTGGGTTTTGGAGGGAAAATGTGGAGAGGGGAGGAGGGAGCAGACATCTCGGATCCCTAAACAGGTTTGAACTCTTGAACTGTGCCTGTGTTGGGAGGGGTAAGCAGCTCAGCAGTATCTGATGGATGTATCGCTGGCCAATGAGTAGCACAAGCAGGCCATAGCGGTCTCATGGCACTCTGTGATTGTTCAATCCTGCTGCCTCCCACAACCAATCAGGGGGGCTCTGGGAGAGGGCACTGCAACCCTTTATAATGGGAGGGTCAGGTTTTTTCTCTTCGTTCTATGAGAGCTCTGCTTGTCAGATTGCGTTTACAGAACAGCGGTGCTTGCACACAAAAAATTCTCCCTAGCCCTCATTTTATTACCAATACCTTTGCTTCCTCATTCCCTACATTTTACCTTCTCTCTTTCCCTGCCCTTCTCTCCCCTGTACATTATATATAGATAGGTAGTGTGTGTGTGTGTCTATATATATTAACTATATTAGAACAGTTAATATAGATTAGATAGATTAGATTATAATAGTGATATAGATAATTGATTAGATAATGGATAGTTTTCCTTTTCTCTTCCCCTGCCTTCCTTAGATTTAGATAGATATAGTTGCTTATGGGAATTGATTCCAATACCGATACAAAAAATAAAATCTTTGTTTGAAATGGTACCGATACCAATACCAACAACAATAACGAAAACGACATTGTCGTTAACAACAATANATTCTGACAGGCTCTGGCTAGTGACTCAGCATGTTTATGTACTCAGGGAGTGGATTACATGACCTCAACTCATGTGACATCCAGGGCCCTGACATTGTTATTTAAGAATGGGGAAACTCCATCACTTTCTACTTTCTGTACAAACTGTACACAATAACTCAGTCTGACGTGACTCCTCACATGACCAAGTTCCATTATTATGATTATTATTATTTATTATTTAAATTGTGCCAGCAATGTACCTGGCACTGTAGAGTCAGTAGTTAGAGAAAGGTCCCTACCCCAAGGAGCTTACAATTGAAGACAAGGGTGGGGAAATAAGGATACATTCATGAAGTTGAGAAGTGACAGATGCACGTGCCTAACTTAGTTACAGGGAAGAGGAGGCAGCGATGATGAGTCTATGGGGATGAGGAGCTAGGGAAAGCTTGTCAGAAGAGGTAGGTTTTCAGGAGTGATTTGAAAGCTGGAGGGAAGGAGCAGAGCAAATGTATTCAGGAAGGGAATTCCAGGCATGGGGGGAAAACAAGGGAGAAGGGGCAAATACATTTTGAGGAGCCAGGGAGTAGTGAACAGGCAACGGTGGTGACAGAGGAGGAATAAAGCTCCAGGGAGGGAACGTGGCAGGAAACAAGTGCAGAGAGATGGGGGGAGCAAGGTCATGAAGAGCCTTAAAGGTAAAGACAAGGAGCTTGTGCTGAATATGTTCAGGTAGAGGGAGCCAGTGTAGGGCGGAGAAGAGGGGCTGAACATGGTCAAATTGATGGGCAAGGTGAATGACCTCGACAGTAGAGCATGGAATGGAAGTGAGAGGGACAAGGTCAGAACAGGGGAGACCAGTAAGATGGAAATTGCAGTAGTCAAAGTGAGAGATGACTAGAGCATGGACTAAGGTTTTGGCAGTGGAAACAGTAAGATAAGGCCGGATTTTTGCAATATTATGCAGAGCGTACGTAGCAAAGCAACGGGACTTGGCAACAGCCTGGATCTGATGTGTAAAGGTGAGAGAGGATTCAAAGATGAACCCCAGGCTACATTCCTGAGGAACAGGGACGCATCAATGGAAATTGAGAGGGAAGAAGGAAGAAAACATTTGGGGTGGGGAGATAAGTTCAGTCCTGGCCATATTAAGCTTGAGTTGGTGGTGAGATGTCAAGCAAAGATGTCAGAAAGACAGTCTGCTTTAGAGCAAGTTTGATTAGGCGGCCCATGGACCTTTCCCAGAGTGAGGGCAAATTGCTCTGAAATAAGCTACATCAAATGCACCCATGGGACAATTTGTGTCATACACCCACTCAATCAATCAACTCTAGGACTGCTTGACTGAGGGTGTTTTAAAATGAGACGCATCTACGCATGGCCCCCCACTGTCCACATGTCTAACCGCTTGTTTGAAGTTGGTGCACGAAGTGGCCATCCATGGCCACGCATGGAGAACTCCTGAAAAATCCAGAGTGCCCCATGTTCCCTACTATTACTACTACTACTACTACTACTACTACTTATCATTTCTATAGCGCTACTAGGCATATGCAGCGCTTTACAGTCACAGATTTTTCAGCGGGCTTACAATCTAAGATGGATAAGGGTATGGGAAACATAGGGACAGACACACATTCTCATTTTACAGATGGGGAACTGAGACTGAGAGATTGTGACTTATCCAAGGCCACTAGGGGTGTGCATGTCATTTTTGTTATTACAATAACGATAACAAAAATTGCTGTTTTCTTTTTTATTGCAATCATGAAAACAACAACTGAGAATAACGATAACAAAATGACAACTGAGAATAATGATAACAATAATGAAAATGATAATGTCGTTATCGTTATTGTAAGTATTAGTGCTGTGGCAGTTGGGTTTTGGAGGGAAAATGTGGAGAGGGGAGGAGGGAGCAGACATCTCGGATCCCTAAACAGGTTTGAACTCTTGAACTGTGCCTGTGTTGGGAGGGGTAAGCAGCTCAGCAGTATCTGATGGATGTATCGCTGGCCAATGAGTAGCACAAGCAGGCCATAGCGGTCTCATGGCACTCTGTGATTGTTCAATCCTGCTGCCTCCCACAACCAATCAGGGGGGCTCTGGGAGAGGGCACTGCAACCCTTTATAATGGGAGGGTCAGGTTTTTTCTCTTCGTTCTATGAGAGCTCTGCTTGTCAGATTGCGTTTACAGAACAGCGGTGCTTGCACACAAAAAATTCTCCCTAGCCCTCATTATATTACCAATACCTTTGCTTCCTCATACCCTACATTTTACCTTCTCTCTTTCCCTGCCCTTCTCTCCCCTGTACATTATATATAGATAGGTAGTGTGTGTGTGTGTCTATATATATTAACTATATTAGAACAGTTAATATAGATTAGATAGATTAGATTAAAATAGTGATATAGATAATTGATTAGATAATGGATAGTTTTCCTTTTCTCTTCCCCTGCCTTCCTTAGATTTAGATAGATATAGTTGCGTATGGGAATTGATGCCAATACCGATACAAAAAATAAAATCTTTGTTTGAAATGGTACCGATACCAATACCAACAACAATAACGAAAACGACATTGTCGTTAACAACAATAACAAAAATGACATTTTAAAATAACGAAAACGAAAACAACATGGGGGTCTGGTGCACACCCCTAAAAGCCACCCAGTGAGTTCATGGCTAGGGCAGGATTTGAACCTGGCTTCCCAGGTCCAAGTCCAGCACCTTATTCACTACACTACACCACACCTGAATGCTCCAGTTATTTATTTTATTTTATTCAGAGATTTATAACTCGCCCCTCCTGCCACAGGCAGCTCTGGGTGGCACAAAACATAAAATATGAACATTAAAAGAACTTTTAAAATAAACAACAGGGAGGTATAAAAACATCCCACCCAAAAACAGCAGGTACAAACTAAGCTCTCTCTCTCTCCCCAAACGGATAGTGCAGCACTGGTGGCAATGGAGAAAGAGCCTGGAACTAGTCCCACAACTATATTTGCACCCACTTATCTCAATAGATTATATATGACAAAATCCTTTAATAATACACAAATGCTGAGCACCATGAAACAGTTATATATATGACAACACACACCTCTCTGCACAACAATGGACAACTGTCACATTGTATCCTCTATTATACACTGTTGTCACAAAATTGTTATCACAAAAATATAAAACATGTACAGATTATAACCTTTTTGACAAGGAGAAAACAATGTTTGTATAGATCCAGCATGTGCAAATTGTGTCCTTTGAAGTAAAGGTAATATTTGTACAAGTCCAGACCCGTTTCAGGGATACTTCCCCTTCTTCAGTGGACAGTCATCAAATGCAGACTCCAAACATGTACCAAACTGAATGGCAGCTTGCGAGACCCTCTTATATAGAATTCCTGCTTCAGAGCCAAATCCCCAACCACCCACCACCCTAACCCATTCCCCGCACCCTACCCATCCTCCCCCTCGAAAGCCAGGTGAAACAACCACATCTTACAACAGAGATCCAGGGCCAAACAGGTCTCTATTGGCAGGGAGTTCCACAGCCATGAGGCAGCCACCAAGAAGGCCTTCTCCATTGTGGCCCTCTGGCAGACTCAGGGGACCTCCAGGAGAGCACCCCTCAATGACCATAGGGGCCGATCCAGAACCTGAGGGGTGAGGCGGTCCCTCAAATAGGTTGGGCCGAGGCCATTTAGGGCTTTATAGGTAAGCACCAACACCTTGAATCGGGCCCGGAAGACTACAGGCAGCCAGTGCAGAGACCGAAGAACTGTTGTAATATGTTCCCAGCAGCCCAATCCCACCAGAAGATGGGCTGCCGCATTCTGCATCAGCTGCAGTCTCCTTATTGAGGTTCCCTCCACCTCAGTAACTGGGGAGGGGTGATCAGGGGGTTTGTGCTGCCCTGGTGGGGTGGGAGGGATTGGGGTGGATGGAGAATAGCGTTTGTGGTCCATGGTTCAGTTCCAAATGGCCACTGTGGCCTTGAGTCCCCAGGAGATTCCCCACCCCTGCTCCATGCCAACATGTCCATTACCCACTCAGTCCCCACATCCCCATGCCAAGTGCTTTACCAAGTACACTTGGGGTGTTTGGCCCATTTGCGAACACCCTGAATCCGAACTGCCCCCCCACCCAAACCAGCCAAAAAAGGTTTGGGTTCCAAACCTGTTTGGGTGGGGGCAGGAGGCAGGGAGGAACCCGGTTTTCCCTCCCCCCTCCAGGCTGTGTGGGTGAAAGCGGCACCAGGGAGCACCTACCCCCCCCCGCCCAGCTCATAAAAAATTTTTTTTAAACCCTCCTACCCCAGGGATCACCCTACCTGCTGGTGCCAGGTCTCTGACCCTGGGTCCGGCGGCAGTGGGTCTGGCAGCGGGTCCAGTGGCAGCAGTGCTCTGAAGCGCTTCAGGCCACTACTAGGCCTTTCGGGTCAAATCAGAAGGCCTAGTAGCGGCCTGAAGCACTACGGAGCACCGTCGCTGCCAGACCCACTGCTGCTGCCGCTTCCACTACCAGACCTGGGTCCGGAGCTCCGGCACCACCAAGTAGGTCGGGCTCCAGGTCCAGCAGTGGTGGTGGGTCCTGCGGGTCTGGACCCACCTTCCAGCCTTCCAGTTGGACCTAGAAGGCCTAGTAGTGGCCTGAAGCGCTCTGGAGTGCTGCCACTGCTGGACCCACCACAGGACCCAGGACTGGAGCCCCAGCACCACCAGGTAGGGCAATCCCTGGGGTGGGGTGGTTAATTTTTTTTATGAGGCTGGGCAGGTTGGGGGGGAGGTCCTCCCTGGTTCTCCTTCCACCCGTGCAGCCTGGATGGGGGAAGAAAAACCGGACCACCACCCCGCCCGAATTGGTTTGGCCCCACCGAACCCGTTTGGGCCAAACACCGAACCCCCCCGATGTTCACACATCCCTAGTGCTGTAGAGCATGCACATGGCATTCTGTTTATTACTGCTGTGAATGTCAAAGGCATTGGAAAGATGGTTTATTAAAAGTAATGAGGAAAGGACAATGGAGGGTCTCTTATCAATAGCCCAGGAGGGGCTGCTTTGAGCTTGCCTGGGGATGCCTGCTTGGGTCTTCCCTCAGGCTGAAGAAACCAATGCATTGTCCACACTGATGGCTTGCCAATTGTGCTCCCTTGCCCCTCCCTATCCAATGAGGGACTTTACCACACTTGTCCGGCAGGCCTAAGGCAACAAATCACAAAGAATGCTGTTTCATTTACTTTCATTCACGTGATGCAGAAACATGCAACGCTGTTTTTGCCATTTGTCATTATTTTTTGCAAGTTGAACAGAGCTGCTATAGAACTGATCCCAAGTTCCATGTGTGCCTCTCATACATCCCTGAGTGCTGTGGAGACACAAAAGGGCTGGCTAAGTGCTGGGGAATGCTGGAAATTGCTTTAGAAGTGCTGTAAATCTGTTGTAAAAGTCCTGAAAAATGACAATACCAGAAAGTGATGGAAATGACAAAAGATTACAGGAGCTGATATCAACAATGGTGGAGCACGGAATCACCAGAGACTGTTGAAGTTGACAAACACTTCCAAACATTCCCAAAAGGTCAGCATTTTCCTGCAGAATGGGAAAACGTGCTCTCAAATTCTCCAACACATGTTCTATTGTCCAGGACTGAGGCCAAATAAACTAAAGAGGTGTTCATTAATCTTTGATGTCTCAGAACATCTGAAACATCAGAGGGTGTATGGGTGGAGGGTGTGGGTGAATGAGGGTGGTGGAGACAGGCCCGGGTTTAGCTGTGGCTTGAGGTTTGGGATACAAGAAGGGATGGTATGCAGTCTCAGTGGGGCAAAGGGCTGGATGGCCCAGAAGGAATCACACAGACATACAGAAAATGATTTAACATGATTTACAGATATTTAGAGATATTTATATTGTATTAGCCATATGGCTTATGTGCTGGAAAAAGGCATCCCTTATCCCCCCAGTCATGTGCCTCTCAGCTTGGTTGCTCTATGGCCTGAACAGGCACACTGTCCTGTCACGGGCAATGGGGACAGGAGGGAGTGAGGGGATACTCCAAAGCAGTGCCATTGGTCCCGCATAGGTTATGGAGGACACATGTGGCTGTAATCATCAGGTACGGGGGATAGGGGCGTCTCCACCTTAAAGTCTATCCGGCCAGCTATTAATTACCAGTACTGCTTCAGCAGCCTGAACACCCTTTCTGCCATGCACCAGGTGGTACACTGCTGCTGGCTGAACTGCTGTTGTTCTGGGGTACAGGCCATCGGGTAGGCATTCATGAGACATGTGGTCAGAGGGTAGGCCGGGTCCCCCAGAATGTAGGGCCTCATGAGCACCCTATGGATGTTGGCAGTGGTGTCGGGTCCAAAATCCCCCATGTACATGCACCCAAAAAACAGACTGGTGCAGGATGTAGGTGTTATGAGTTCACCTGGACCAGCCAGCCAGCATATTCACAAACTGCGCATGGTGGTCAGGTTCACTGCTGCCAAGAGGACCACTGGGCAGTACCCCTTGTGGTTGCAGAAGTCATCATTGCTACAGGCTGGGCAGATGATGGCAATGTGGCTGCCATCAATTGCCCCAATGCCATTGGGGAACCCCTGTTCCCCAAAGCCCGCCATCATCCCCTCAGGGTCAACCAGTTGGACCACCTGATTCAGCAGCACTTCCTTGATTGCCTCACACACCTCCACAAGGATGGCAGCAATGGTGTATGTGCCAATTCCAAACTGCTGCATCACAGACTGGCAAGAGACTGCTGTGGTGAGCATCCATATTGCAATGGTCACACGCTTCACCATGGGGATGGGCATCCTCATGACCATCCGCTCCCTCTCCAGGTATGGCCTGAGGTTCTCAGCTTATCTGGAACATGAGCTCCCAAGACATGCAGAAGTGGGTCACCCACTCCTCATCTTCCCACGTGGACAGCACCATTTCACACCACTCTGTGTTTCTCAGGGTGACCCAGGGGATCCTCCTGATGGGCATCGCCTGGCATAGGGTGAGGTTCAGTGCAACCACATCATGGTTTGTTCATTCAGCTCTCCCCATCAGACCAATGAGTGGTGGCTGTGTTGGCACTCTTCGTGGTGGGCAGGGAATCTGACTGAATGCTGTCTCATCTGTTTTTACCCATACTGATCTGCCTTTGCACCATCTCCATCTCCATGAGGAACAGTCCCTCTCCATGTTGCTGCCTCCTCCCCTATGCAATGAGGAGGAAAAGGGATTGGCTGTTTGTGTGCTGTCTTCTCTTCCAGAAGCCTGGTGATTGAGGATTGATGTCACCTGCTCTTCCCTACTCCAGGTACTTATATAAGTGGACCTGTGGCTTTTCCTGGACTGATTGTCACAGTGGCCATGAAGTATCACCTGGAGGAGACACGGTTTTTTGTTGCTCTTATTCCTAACTGCTTTCATGTGATCTGCTTGCTTTGCTAGATACTCACCCCCCTCCCCACAAGAAATTACCATTACTTTTATTTTACGTGGGATATGTTGTGGGAGAGGCAATGTGCTAGACAACACTACTATGCCTCCCGCATTGAGTCCTGTTCTCGGGACCCTCGCCGCCTGTTCTCTACCTTTGACTCCCTCCTCAAGCCTCCCTGTCCTCCCCCTCCTTCTTCCCTTTCTGCTCAGGATCTTGCCTCCTTCTTCACCTCCAAGATAGACAAGATCCGCCTCGACATCGCTTCCCACTCCTCTCTTCCCACTCCCACCCCTCTCCCTCCTCCCCCTCCTTCTCTCATGTCCTCCTTCTCCCCTGCCTCCCTTAAGGAAATCTCCTCTCTGCTCTCCTCCTCCAACCCTTCCACTTGCCCCCTTGATCCCATTCCTTCCCGCCTCCTCACCTCCATTACTCCCACTGTCGCCCCTTCCTTCCTGCACATCATCAACCTCTCCCTCTCTACTGGCTCTTTCCCTTCTGCCTTCAAACATGCCACAGTCTCTCCTATTCTCAAAAAGTCCACTCTTGACCCCTCTGACCCTTCTAGCTATCGTCCTGTCTCACTCCTTCCTTTTGCTTCCAAGCTGCTTGAACGTGTTGTCTACTCCCGCTGCCTTGACTTCCTATCCTCCAACTCCTCCCTTGACCCCCTCCAATCTGGCTTCCGCCCCCTTCATTCTACTGAAACTGCTCTCGCTAAGATCACCAACGATCTTCTGGTGGCTAAATCTAAACGTCTCTATTCCATTCTTGTCCTCCTTGATCTCTCTGCTGCCTTCGATACTGTTGACCACTCACTCTTGCTGGATTCCCTTCACTCCCTTGGCTTTTGTGGCTCTGTCCATAACTGGTTCTCCTCCTACCTCTCTGACCGCTCCTTTAATGTGTCTCTCTCCAACTCCGCCTCCTCCTCCTTCCCCCTCTCAGTTGGTGTTCCTCAAGGCTCTGTTCTTGGCCCTCTCCTCTTCTCGATCTATACCTCATCCTTAGGCAAACTCATTGCCTCCCATGGCTTCCAATACCACCTCTATGCTGATGACACTCAACTCTATCTCTCTACTCCCTCTCTCTCTCCCTCTGTTCAAGCTCGTCTCATCAACTGTCTCTCTGACATCTCTACCTGGATGTCTCAACGTCAACTCAAACTCAACATGGCTAAAACTGAACTCCTTATCTTCCCCCCTCATCCTTCCTCTCCTTCCTCACTGTCAATAACTATTGATGGAGTCACCATCCTGCCTGTCCCCCAAGCCCGTAGCCTAGGCTTCATCTTTGACTCAGCCCTTTCTTTTAAACCCTACATTGACTCTGTTGCTAAATCCTGTCGCTTCTCCCTCCATAACATTGCTAAGATTCGCCCTTTTCTCTCTGTCTCGTCTGCCAAAACTCTTGTTCATGCTCTGGTCATCTCTCGCCTCGATTACTGTAACCTCCTTCTCACTGGCCTTCCCCGGTCTCACCTTTCTCCCCTCATCTCTGTCCAAAACTCTGCTGCCAGGGTCATCTACCTCGCCAGTCGCTTCGACCATGTGCAGCCCCTCCTCTCTTCGCTTCACTGGCTTCCCCTTCCTGAACGAATCCTGCACAAGCTCCTAGTCTTCACCTATAAAGCTCTTCACAACCTTGCTCCCCCCTACCTCTCTGCACTTATCGCCCTCCATACTCCAGCCCGTGCACTTCGCTCCTCCTCTGTCCCTTCTCTCACCCTTCCACGCCTTCCCTGCTCCCCTAAGCGCCTTCGTCCCTTCTCACTTGCTGCCCCCCATGCCTGGAACTCCCTCCCTGTCCACATCCGCCTTGCCCCCTCCCTTCATACCTTCAAATCTCTCCTTAAAACTCACCTCTTTCGCTCTGCTCTGTCTGACTCTTTATCCTGCTGAGCCACTATTCCTATACCTACGATCGGTTTACCCTTATCCTTGCAACATGGACCTGCCTGCTGTCATTCTCATCGTAACCAAGCCAAGTACGTGCACTTGAGACCTCGCATCTTCATGAATGTTAGACCCCTTGTCTCTCCCTCTGTTCCCCTTCCTAAGTCTCTCCCCCAGCTCCTGTCTCTCAGATTGTAAGCCCTAGGGGCAGGGACCGTGTCTATTTTATTACTTTGTAAAGTGCCAGGTACACTGCTGGCGCTATATAAATGTTTGTTAATAATAATAATAATAATGTGGAAAGGGTGGAAAGATGGAAAAGAGATCTGTGGTCATCTGGGTGAGATGATTAGGATGAGACTTCCCCAGGTAAGAGACAGAGGGTATTTTCAGACGTTATGAGATCACGCTCAACCACAGTGAACCACGGACAATCCCGTGGTGGGGCCAAAGCGCCCTGAACGTCTGTTTGGCAGCTGCCAGATGTTCACCACAGTCAGTACCCACATGGGGTCAAAATCAATTATGCTTCTGGACCCCCGGCCCAGACCATCTCCAAAAGTGTGGTCAAAGAGATTCCCGATGGGAAACAAAAAAAGTAACATCTGGACAGCAATCACCGGCCGGAATCAAAGAAAATGATTCCCAGCCGGGGACAAAGCACGCAGCATTGCTGCCAGGCAACCAGCAACAACACAGGCTGTGGAGGGAGATTTAAAGGGCACACAGCAGCAGGGGGACATGGCGGGATGGAGTGAGGTGGGAGGCAGAGGTGAGCGGAGGGCAAAAGAGGGAGGGAGGAGGTGGTGGTGGTAGAGGCACAGGAGGGGGAGGAAGTGGTCATGCTGCACATGCAGGAGGTGGAGGGGCAGCAGCAGCAGCAGCAGCAGCAGCATCAACAGCCATGAAAGGCAGCCCCAGGGACATCAACCAGACCGGGGGAGGAGGCACCCCAGAAACGGGTAAGGGGAATGAAGGGGACCGGACCTGGCACCACAGGGGCACCGGGGGGGGGGCGGTGGAGTGGTTGGGAGGCCAGCCGGCATGTGGGGAGAAGGGACAGGGATGTGAGACCTGGGCAGAACTGCACCCAAACACCCACAACCCCCCCCCACTTCTGTTCCACAGACACACAAACGGGCCCGGGAGCCAGAGCCCCCGGAGGACATGGGCCCTGCCCAGGCAGAGGAGGAGGAGCAGGAGCAGGAGGTGGAGGAGGAGGAGGAGGAGGAGGAGGAGGAAGAGGAGGAGGAACCGGAGGGGAGAAGGGGGAAAAGGCCCTACCACCGAGGGGGCCAGTGGGGGCTCTGGGAGACCCGGGACTTCATCTGCATCTGGGGGACCCTGGAGCTAGCGCTCAATCAGAGGAACAAACATGTGTTCCAGGAGATAGTGCAGGAAATGGAGGCAGCGGGGCATCACCGGAGAGTGCCGCTCCAAGACCAAAGAGCTGAAGAGGGGGAACAAGGCCATCAAGGACAACAACCAGCAGTCTGGACATGGACTCTGGACTGCCCCCTTCTACGATGCCCTGGACCGCATCCTTCATATGAAGGGATCAATAGTCGCCCCATGGCTTGTGGGGAGTGCTGTGGTCCAGGGCAGGGAACGGGCTGAGGTACCCCATCCCCTCACCGCCCTACAAGTAGGCAACCGCTCCAGGGCCACAGACCCCCAGCAGGAATGCCCCAGGACCTCGGGGGCCAGCAGTCCACCCCCAGACAGCAGCCCGGAGAGCCCCCACCCCTGGCCAGACAGCTGGACTCTGAGGTCTGCACCCTCATCACCTTCAGCCAGTGGTTGCAGCGGGACCACTTAAATCTTAATATTTGAGATTGTATTTTTATGTTTTAAATTGTTTTTATTGATTTTATTGTTGGAAGCCGCCCCGAGCTGTGTTCAGGAGGGACGGGGTATAAATCAAATAAATAAATAAATAAATAAATAAAACATGGAGGGGCCGGCCTCGGAGGTATCAGAGACAGACGTTGAGGGTAAGCAAGCACACGGGATGGGGGGACGGACCCGGGGTGCGGGGTGAGGGTGTTGGGGATGGCACGGCCAGGGAGCAGGCCCCACCCAGCCCTGCCAGCCCACAACATGGGACTGGGGCTGGGGGGGCACCTGGACACCCCAGAAGCCCTCCACCAACCACCTCCCATGCCCCACAGGGCACGCAACACCCCAGCACCAGAGGCAGGTGAATGAGGAGGCCAGCACACAGCAGCCCGGGAAGCAGCAGGAGGACCCGGGTCAGGCACACAGGCAGGGTAGGGGGGACCCCGGAGAGGCCGGGTGGAGGACCCGGGACACACAGGGTGGGATGGGGGCCCCAGAGGGGTGGGAAAGGCGGGGGGTGGGCGTGAACGGGGGAGGGCACCCGGGGAGGCAAACGACTAACCTCTATGTACCCTACAGGACAGCTGGAGGGGTCTCAGCAACCTGGGTCCATGCCCCCAGCCCAGCGGATGATGGAGCACTGGGCACGGGTACAGCACCAGAGGGAGAACCAGGCAGAGGACATTGTCCAGACCACCACAGAACAGGGGGAATGGATGATTGTGGCCATGGACTGCATGGAGGAAGCCATAGAGAGCTCCCTGGAGTGGGTGGAGGCAAGGGACCAGAGGCTCTAGGCAGAGGTGCGCTTGGAGTGGAGGCAGGAGTGCCGGGAACACAGCAGGCAGGTAGAGGTGTTTGGGTGGCTGGAACAGACGATCGAGGAGATGGTGCGGGAGCATTCAGCAAAGATGGACAGGTCCCATGACATTGGGACCTCCCTGCTCCTGCACACGAGCACTATGTGTACCTATGTCATGGCAGCCACCCTGCCGGGCACCCTGCCTTCCCAGGGCCCTGTGCCAGGCCCCTCGGCACCCCCACCACCTCCCCAACTGCCACCCCAACCGACCCAGCTGCCTTCATACCAGCAGGGGCCCCGCATCCACCTCCCGGTCCCTATAGGCCTCCGGAGAGTGCAGCCACCCAGGGGGGCCCCTTGGGTCCTGGGTCCTCCCTCCCTCCCACCACTGCCTGCCCCTCTGGACACTGAGGCATTGCAGGACACTGTTGGAGACACAGACAGCAGGGTGGAGGGCAGCTCCCAGAGCTCTGTGCTGCCCACAGGGCACTTGAGGGGGCACCCCAGGAAATGCAGGGGCCAGGGGGGATGAGGGGGAAGGGGAAGGGTGGTCTGAGGGGTGGTGGTGGTGGTGGTGGGGGCACGGGTAAGCAGGTGATAGAATAAATGCACGGATTACACAGTCACCTCCTGTGGTCGGTTCAGGGGCTGGGAGGTGGGGGTGGTGGACCATGCCCATATAGGGGCTCACCTGGGGACTCCCCCGAGCCCCTGGGGATGTGGGCCAGGTGGTGGGCACCCTCACGCCTGGGCCTCCTGGCTGATGTGCCTGGCTAGGGTGGCACGGATATGTTTTGTGTAATGGTTGTCTGTGTTCACGTACAGAGGCACAGGGCCAGGAGGGCGGGTAGGCATGGGGTATTTGAGGTGGCCCCATCAGTCTCACACATGTTGTGCAGCACACAGCAGGCACCAATCACCAGGGCTGAGGTTTTCACTGTGCAGTCTAGCCAGCTGGCGAGGCTCCTCCAGCGCTGCTTGAGGGCCCCAAACGCCCGCTCGACCACGGTCCTGCTGGCACACAGGTGGGTATTGTAGAGCACCTCTGCCGGTGTCTGGGTGACTGGGTATACCTTCATCAGTCACCGGGTGAGGTGGTAGGCCGGGTCCCACAGGATACAAGGGGGCATCAGCACCCCCTTGATCTGGGCCATCCCCATGTCTGCAAAGTCCCCCCAGTACATCCGGGCATAAAAGGGGAAGATGGTCATGATCCGGGCATCGTGACTGAGCCTGGAGTTGCCCATGAAGATGTATATGAACCTCCCCTAGTGGTCCATGACCGCCTGCAGCTGCAGGGAGTGATACCCGTGCCTGTTGACATACTCCGCGGAGGGACAGAGTATCTCAATGTGGGTGCCGTCCACAGCACCCATGCAGTTGAGGAATCCACCAGCCATGACTCCGGCCATCATGGGTCCCTGATCCATCAGCTGGATTGCCCTGTTCAGGAGTACACCCTCCACAGTCTCACAGACATCCTGGAGGATACAGGCCACAGTGATCACCCCCTCACTGAAGTGCTGCGAGATGGACTGGCAGGAGTCTGGTGTTGCCAGGGCCCAGACCCCGATAGCCACCCGCTGGACCATGGAGATGGGGTTCCTCATGGGGATGTGCTGTCGCTCCAGCCAGGGCGTGAGCAGCTCTGTGAGCCGCAGTAGGGTGAACCAGGCTGCCAGCCAGGCTGCCTCATCCCACTGAGCCAGTGCCCAGGACCACCAGCCCTGGGCCTGCTCCATGACCCATAGTTACCGGGCAATGGGCATAGCGAGCAGGGCGGCCCGGCGCATGGTCTCCCTCCTCCATTGGAGGCGCCCGGCCACCTTGCAGATTGCCACAGGCCTGGTCTGACTGCGACTCACGGTCTGTAAGTCTACCCCAGACACCCGCTGTGCCCAAAGTCAGGCCAGGGAGTGCCTGTGGGTTTGGTGAGCCCTGCAGGCCCCTGCAGTGCTCCAGGCTGTGGTAATCCACAGGCGGGCGCCCAGGTGCACCTCAGCAGTCTGCATGTGCAGCTGATCAGTGTCGGCATGGTACCACTCAGCACAGAGCACAAGGAGAATCCTGCATGCACCCAACATGTCCCACTCCATGGTGAGGTGAGCCCCGGGGAGCCTCTGGAAGCCCTATGGGTGTCCCCCCCGGCTGCCTGTGCCGGCTCCTGCAGGGCGGGCGGCCCTGGGCGGTGGGTGCACAGTATTGAGCGCACCTGCTGTCCCTGGCAGGTGCCGTGTGCACTGGCTGGCGCATGCACAGGCATGCAGGCTGCAGGTGCATGTCTACTGTCATCACCTCCCACCTTTCTCTGTTGGCAACATCGTATCCTTGCCAGCCTGATTAGTCTGTCAGCTGTCCTGACTGTGTGCTCGGTTTCTGCAGCTGTGCTGGGTCCGTACCCCACGCCTTGCTCTGTTGCCATACATTGTTGCGGCCTGTGGCTTTCTTGGCCAACCTTGGTGCCCCCCCCGAGCTCCATCCTGCCCCTGGAGAGAATGTGGCCCCTGCTGTCCATGGTGTTATTGTCCCTGGCATGCTGAACTATGGCTGGCTGTGCTTCCACCGGGCTCCCAGCTCCCAGCCCCCATGGGGCCCCCCATCCGTGGTCCTTCCGTGAGACCATGGCCCTGTGTGACCTGTGCATACCCAGGTGGTGCAATTGCTGCTGAGCTGCCCGGACAGCCTGTCAGGTGATTATGTGAGTCTGAGCTTTGGCCTTCATTACTTTGGTTATGAGGCGAGCACCCGGGACTGCCGGCTGCATGCTGAGACACTGGAGCTGGTTCCCTTTCCCGATGGGCACATCCCAGAAATGAGGTGCTCGCATGTGGCCTGGTCTGCGGCAGAGACCGTGTCCACCCTGTCTATGTGCAGCCTGGCCGCCTACATAGTCTGTCTGGTGGAGGGGGGCCCCTGCCCTGGCCATGTCCTACTTTGGCTGCGTTCACAGGGCCCACGGGTACCAGCGCTCCTGTGGGGTGGTGTATCACTGGTTGTTGGAGCTGGGTCAGCTTCCGTGCCCCCTGCTGCTGACTGCTGTGTGTCTGAGCCTACCGTGGTGGAGTTGGCAGTGCTGTCGGGTGTGTGGTCCCGTTCCGATGTGCAGCTGGGTCTCTCCATGCAGGATTATTATTATTATTATTATTATTATTATTATTATTATTATTATTTATTTATTTATTTATTTATTATAAACATTTATATAGTGCCAGTCATGTGACCTGGTGCTGTACAGAACATAGAATTAGACACGGTCCCTGCCAGTGGCTTACAATCTAAAAGACAAAGGGGGAGGCAGGAAGAGGGGACAGTGGGAGAGACAGGGGAGAAGACAAACAAACATTCAAGCAGATGCAAAATCTCAGGTGCG
>QEPC01006008.1:1369791-1391775 GCA_003113815.1 Sphenodon punctatus
CCCAGCCGTACTGCTGTGCTGCCTGTTTCCTGGGGTGTTGCTAGCCCTGCCTGTGGCTCCGGGCCCCCTCAGGGCCCCCCATCTGACTCTGGCCCCAGTGTTCTCCTCCATGGCTGCCATCTCCATTGTCCACCTCTGGTGCCCTGACCGACCCCCTGGCTCCCCAGGGTGCTGCTGACCATCCTCGTTTGCCTGTGCCCCCTTCTGCATCCTGCCTGCCCCTCCTGGGTGCCCATGTGATCTTGGAGTCCTGAGGCCCTCAGACTGCCCCTCCCTGGCTTCCTCCCATGGGGGGTTGTGTGACTTTGGACCTGCTGCACTGCCCTGGACCTCCTGTCTCCCCTCCATCGCCCCCTCGCCAGCGCTTGGGTTCCGAGTGTGCCTCCTGGACTGTTCCCGGCCCACTCCCTGTTCCATGTGTGCTCCCGCTGTGGTTATGCCTGGACTGCCTGGGGCCCCCCATTCTGGGACTGCCTGTGTTGCTGCGGGGGTGCCCGTGCAGGCTGTTCTGTATTGGGGGTTGTGGTTGCCGTTGCCTGTGTCCCACTGTACCCCTGTGCTGTTTCCCTTCCTCTTCCCTGTCCCTTGCCCCCCCCTTGCCCGTTGTGCCCTGTGTGGTGTCTGTCCCGCTGTGTCTCCCTCCCCCTCCCTCCCTTTCCTGACTGGCCATGTGTGTTTGTGCTGTGTGTTCCACTGTGCCCTCACTGTCTGTGTGCCTGTTGTGTGTGGTACCTGGGCGGCTATTCTCCCTCTCTCCCCTCCCTTCCCGTTTCCCTTCTGTGGGTGTACCCTTGTGTCCCTTTTGACTTTGTTTCCCTCAGGCGGCCATGTCTGTGTCCCGCCCCTGCCTGGTGCCTTGTGGGTGTTTTGACCATGCCCGGGGATTGGCGTCATGTCTGTTGCGCCGCCCTGGGCCGTGATCTGGTAGTCCGATTCCCTGCCATGGTCCCACTCCCATTACGTCTGTTCGGGACCTTTATTGACCACGGGGGGTGGTTGTTCGGTTCATTACCGCTGGGAATTCACTGTGGTGACTCCGGAATGCGTAATGTCTGAAATCACCCAGAGAAGTGGGTGCGAGTAGGGTCAGATGCTTCTCGGATTAACCACTGTCACTTTGTGGGTAGGTCTGGAGAGGGGGGGACTCCTCTGAATGAGAGATGGCAGAGTAGGAGTGAGTGGGATGAGTGGGTATGGAGAAGGGTGGGATTTAGGAGAGGGTGAGGTATAAATATAAACATTTATAGTAAGGGTCTGCCTCTACAGAAGTCCCTAGAACGCAGTACATCTCTTCCCTCTTCTCAGTGGTGACAGCAGTGTGTAAACCAACCCCACTCTGACGAGATCCCTCAGACCCCAGAAATGTAAACTTCAAATTAAACCCATTGTTGGGTCCCCGAGTTTGGCTGTAGCTGCAGCATAATGAAAAATACAAATGAAGGATCAGATCCTAAACTGGCATAAATCTGTGTAGCACTAATAAAGTTGGTGAAACCATGACAGTTTGCACCAACTCAGGATCTAGACCATTGCGTTTGGTTATTGAGTTTTAGTGGGTAATTGAATATGAGGAAACTGTGCCCAATAATATAGATTTTTTTTTGTAATGGAAAAAAAAGGATTTTGCAGCGTTTTGAATAAGAAGCTGTTCTTAGTGTGTAAATTCCATTATTGTTAGTGTGAGGATGTGTAAAGCATGAGTGAATCAATCCCACAGCCTTTATTTTAAACTGTGTCTGTATTAGTTATCAAAGCATTTTCTGTGCTTCGCTGCACTTTTTAAATAAGCTGGAATTGCAAAGGTATTATGTGTTATGAAAGGGTTAAGAAGTTAAAGAGTCACAAGTATCGTTGTTGTAGTACCAGCACTGTTATGTCTCTGCTAGGGCACATTTTGGGAGGTGGGGGGGTGAATGCTGACAAGAAAATATCAGACTTTAAAACTTTTCCAAGTCAAAAGAATGTACTTTTAAATTTGTGCCAGTTACAGTAATTAGTAAACTTGTTCTTAACAGTGTTGTTAAAATGTAATTTTTTCACACTTTCTCTGACTTTGACACTGCTGCTTTTGAAACTTCATTTTGCACTTTGTTCCATTGTTCTTTAATCTGCTGCACTTTGCATTTAGTATCACTGAAATTTCGCACTTACTATGTCAATAACATCTGGCAAAATTGCCACCTATTAAGAGTAAGTGTTCTTTTTTCTCCTGTGAGAAATGTGATGGTGTATTATATTGGTTTCCCTTGAGAGGCTAAGGAGACAATTTTAAAGCAGATAAATGCATTAAAGAAATAACCTGAACTACAAGAGAAGGTTAACGAAAGTCAGAAACTTCTTTCTTTCTTTCTTTCTTTCTTAATGGGAGAGGGAGCAGGGAATTCAGTTATGCAATTTTTTACACGTGTGGTGGAATGCTACTTTTCACCACACTGCTACCCTGTGTTCTCATATACTTTTAGTTACATCAATGTTTTTTCTACTCATGTTGGATATGTGTCAGCTTAGTGATGAGTTGTACGTTATATGCTCTTGGATGGTTGTAAAAACATGAGAAGGGAGTATTTACAAGATAGTTCCTTCCTGTATTTGTGAAGGCATGTAAAGGAAATACACAATCCCACCCTCAGCAATTCATTGATCCTGTTCAAACTCCAGGAACCATTCCAGTCCTTTCACTGACAGCAGAATTAATCTCCAAAAGGAAATAGAATGGCTCAAGTACCCCTCTGCACTGGTTAGTGGAGTTGAATGTGTTGGAGGTATAGAACTGGGGCCAAAATGAAATTCCACCTTTGATTTCATTTTCAATGGATCTGGCTGTTCAGATCATTCCAGTGAAATGTGGACGGAATTACTATTTGGTCCATGTTTTGCTGGAATGATTGGATTGATTTTGCCCATACTGTGTACCACCATTTTGCACATGCACAGTATGGACACCACCACTGTTTTCCTTCTCTTTTATTATGTTATGGATTTTATGTGTTTTTATGATGTAAGCCACCACAGGCTGCCTGGAGTACGAGGGGCGGGATAGAAAACTATTTAAATAAATAAATAAATAAATAAAATGAATATTTTTCATGTTATTTTCTACCCCTTTCCTTAATTCCCAACATTCTTTTTGCCTTTTTGACTGCACCAAGCTGTTGTTTGCAACGAACTATCCACTTTAAGATTCTTTTCCTGAGTGGTACCATCAAACTTGGAACTCAACATTGTGTATGTATTAGGATTTCCCCCCCTGTGTGCTCATTTTGCACTTATCATCTGCCATTTTGTTGCCCAGTCTTCTAGGCATGCAAAATTCTTCTGCAACTAGGCCTTAAATGAGAAATTTTGGTGAGTGCTGTTCCTGTCAGAAGCAGGGCATTTGCTGAGATTCGCACAATGTGGAAACTTACCGGCTTTTCCTCTAATTTTGCCATCTTCCATTATTTTTCTCAAGTTGAACGGAGCTGCTATGGGCTGATTTCAAGCCCTGTGTGCACCCTCAGGACTATGGAGATTAAAATGTGCCAACGAAGGATCAGGGAGGTGCTGTAAATTGCCATAAAATACTAGGGATGGGTGAACGTGGTTCGGAAGTTTGGAGTTCGGACCGAACTCGACCAGTTCGGTCAACCAAACCGAACTTCCGAACCGAACTCTATTTTTGAACTGAACCAAACCAAATTTCTGAACTTTGTTCGCCCATCCCCAAAAGATAATATTCCATTTAGTTCAATGGGGTTTGAATTTCCGAACTTTGTTCGGAAGTTCGGAGTTTGGACCGAACTCGAATAGTTCGGTTGACCAAACCGAACTTCTGAACTGAACCGAATTACCGAACAGACTGAATTTCTGAACTCAGTTCTGTTTGCCCATTCCTATAAAATAGTGTAAAACTATCATAAAATTCCTGGAAAGTGACGAAAAGTTCTTGAAAGCGACAAAAATGATAAAAAAAACAAAACGGTGAAAGCACAGAATCATGGGAAACTGATGAAGTGCTGACAGACACTCTCAAGCACTCCTGAAAGGTGTATTTCCGTTAGGAATTGGAATGTCTGCACTTGTCTCAGCCCTATCTGCACCTCCCCACAGTCTGATTGGGACTTAATCATCTTTAATAATTGTGAGCCATCTGTAAATTTGGACAGCTCACCTTTCACCCACTTTTTCAGATCATTAATAGATATGTTAAACAGCACTGTCCAAGTACAGGTTCCTCAGCTACCCCATTATTTAGACCTCTGTAGCCCCCAGACAGGGTTGGCGCAGAGGCCCCCTCTAGTGGTGTGAGTGGTGACTAACCACTCACAGGTTCATGAGCCTGCTATTCTCAGAGCTGAGGGACTCAGGTCTTTTGACTTAGAGGATAGAGGGTCATGCAAATGGAGCTGAGGTCACCAGTTCTAAACCCCAACCCTGCCAGACCAGACAGGGTTGCACCTATCTATTGTGAAAATTGGCCATTTATTTCCTCCCCTTTCTTTCCTACCTTTTAGCCAGTTACCAGTCCATGAGAAGACCATTTTTTCTTATCCCATGACTATTTAGGTTTTTCAAAAGTATTTGTTGAAGGACCTCATTAAATACTTTCTTGAAAGCCAAATACACTGGGTGTATTTAACTGGTTCACTTTATTAGTATTAATAATAATAATAATAAATAATGTATTATTATTATTATTATTATTTATTATATAGTGCCAGCAATTTATCTGGCACTGTAAGTGGTAAGAGATGAATCCCTACTCTAAGGGGCTTACAATCTAAGAAAGACAAGGGAAAGGGAAGACAAGGGGGAGAGGATCATAGGGAGAGACAAGGATACATTCATGAAGTTGAGAAGCCACAGGTGCATAGGCATAAACATATGCACATACACCCTTATTTACATTCTTGTTGACAACCCTCCCACCAAATTCCAAGATTTGCAAAAGCATGATTTCCCTTTAAAAGAAAAAAAAATGCTGTCTCTTCTCCATCATGTTATATTTGTAAACATGCCTAATAAAACTTCAGCTCACTCTACCCTTGAACCCTGGTTTTACACTTGGCATGTTAGAACGCCAGTGAACATGGCTAGAGTTATGCATGCATTCCATAAAGGAAAGAAGAGAATTCCTTCATACTACACTGATCGTATCTGTCCCCATGTATAACTATTATCCAACACACTTTTAATAAATATATAAATTAATTAAATAAAATTAAAGGGTGTACTTGGGATCTATTAAATTTGGGACCAAACAGTACCCATTGTGAAAAGTAAATGGATGGATTGCACATCCAACTGCCTCTTACATATATGTGTGAAACTAAGGCCACATGCCCATGTTACCATGGCTAGCAAGTCTCCCGATGGGGAATTTCCCAGCCGGGAAACTTACAATGAGCTCTACACATGGGAATGGGTCATCAGCTGCGTCCAGTGGCTCTTTTTTCTCAGAGCTTCAGGGCTGGATTTTGAGCCCCAACTTTCGTAGGGAAAAAAAGCTGCTGGACATGGCTGATGACGCTTTTAGTCCCGTGCCCATGTACAGAGCTTGGTGTAAGTTTCCTGGTTGGTGTTAGAGGGGGTAGGGCGAGATAGGACCCAACAAGCACTCCTCAAGGCAAACGCCCTGGCTCTCGGATAATCGCTATGCGACGGACCAAACTCCAGTCCGGGTACCCAGCTAACGATAATGTTAGAAAATGCCCATCAGGATAGTAGTGTGGCCCTTGAAATCCCAGAAGGATTAGGCCTATATCATCATCGGGCGCCGGGTCGACCGTGCTGGCGTACACTTGGTCTTTTACCACCCACCACAGGCTCTCTCCCCACTCACACCAGGGGGGAGGAACGTTTGTGCACGAAGTGGGGGACCACGGGGAAGGGTCCCAGGGGATACAAGGGGAAAGGGAGGTCACTCACCAGAAACAGAGGGATACACGAACAAGACTCCCCAGGAGGGGGGGAACTAACCCACACCCCCACACTCCCCACGCTCACTCAATCCACTCACCACACTTGACCACAGGGATATCAGGGTAGGGATCACACGTGCTCACAAACAGCTCTATCCAGGTGCTCCACACAGTCGTCCAGGGAAGGGGAAGGGAAGGCACGCTCTCTGCCCTCCAAATCCTTGGTTGCTCTCTCTCTCTCTCTCTCTCCAGGGGGCCAGTTCAAGCAGATCACCGGCGCTGTGTGCTTCACGGCGCCGGCATTTAATGTAGAAGCCACGCCCCCTTTTCGTGCCTGCAAGCGTGCTGAACGGCGCGGCGCTGCCGGCCCCGCCTCCGCGCTTTGCGTAGCGTCGGGGGGCGGTGCTTGTCTCGTTGGTTGCTCCGCCCCTGTAGTTTCTGCGTCGTTGATGGCAGGCGCGGGGGGCGGCCCTGCCGCGGGGCTGGGCGGTGAGCCGTGGGAGACCGAGTGTCTCTGCCGGGATTGCTGGTGCCTTCGGGGTCCCTGGGGGCGAAACCTGACACTACCCCCCCCTCGAGCCCCCCGCCCAAAGGTCCAAGAAGGCCCCGGTCTCTCCGGGTATCGGCGATGAAACAGACGGGTCAGGCGGGGCGCCTGAACGTTGGATGCGGGTTCCCAAGAACGTTCCTCAGGACCATAGCCGACCCAGTCAATAAAATAATGTAGACGGCCCCGCTGGTATTTGGAGTTCAAAATGGCCCGTACTTCATAGTCGGTCTCTGGCATAGAGCTTGGGGCGGCTCCTGAGGACGGTTCTGACGGAACGACGGGTGGTAACGCCTTTTTAAGGAGAGAAACATGGACCGTAGGGTGTATTCGAAGCCGAGCAGGTAGTTGGAGCTGAAACGTCACCTCGTTAATTTGCCGTCGAATAGGGAAGGGCCCCATGAATCGGTCATCTAGTTTCCGTGAGGGCCGTGCAGATGGGTAATGGCGTCGGTCGAGCCAGACATAATCGCCGGGTTGAAAAGTGTCCGCTGGTCGGCGTCGTAGGTCAGCATATCATTTGTACTGCTGGCGAGCTGCGGCAAGGGTTGTTTTGGCGTGGTGTTGGGCTCGTCGAAGGTTTTGCAATAGGTCCCCAGCTGCAGGGACTTGTATAGCCTGGAGGTCAGGGCTACAACTGAGGGGGTGGAATCCGTACGAAACGTAGAAGGGGGATTCTCCAATAGAGGCATTAGGGGCATTATTGTGTGCATATTCTGCTAGCGGGAGCCACGTGTACCAGTCATCCTGAAGATAATTTAAGTAGCATCGTAGATATTGTTCGAAGTTTTGGTTTATTCGTTCCACCTGGCCATTGGCTTGCGGATGATACGCCGTCGTGGGGCTCAATTTAACTTGTACTGCTTTAAAGAAGGTTTTCCAAAAACGGGAAATAAATTGGGGGCCTCGATCGCTTATGATTTCGCGGGGCCATCCGTGCAAGCGCATGACATGGCGGATAAATAATAAGGCGGTTCGTTGGGCCGTGGGGAGTTTCTTGCAGGCGATAAAATGTGCCATTTTCGTGAAGTGGTCTACTACGACACAGACGGCGGTATATCCTCGCGAAGGAGGAAGATCTACAATAAAGTCGATACCGATCCTTTGCCAGGGTCCCTGAGGGGGATCCGTAATTTGGAGGAGTCCCTGCGGGGCTCGCCGGGCTATCTTCGTGCGGGCACATATAGAACAATTGTGTACATATTGTTGGACATCTTGGCTAAGAGAGGGCCACCAAAAGGAGCGTTGTATCAATTGTTTGGTTCTATCATGCCCGGGGTGCCCGGCTAGTGGTGAGTCGTGGTGGGCCCAAAGAATGGACGCTTGACATGAAGGGGGAATAACTATGCGTCCCTGGTGTCGTAGAAGGCCCTGCGTCATTACGTATTCCGGGTTGACCTGTGGCAAAAGTTCTTGTGCGGTAGCCTGCACGAGTTGCTCGGAGGTAACGTAGGTCATGGCAAAAACCTTTGCCTCAAGAATAGTCCCTTTTGGGGGCTTCCCTTCATTGGTGGTTTCATGGTACCGAGATAGAGCATCGGCAAGCGTATTGAGCTTTCCGGGCCGGTACTGAATAGAGAAGGTGAAGCGCGCAAAAAAGATGGCTCAGCGGGCGTGTCTCGCATTCGAGATTTGGGCCGTCTGGAGAAAGGTCAAGTTCTTGTGGTCAGTTACCACTGTGATGGGGTGCCGCGCCCCCTCCAAATAATGTCGCCAGTTCTCGAAGGCTGCCTTGATGGCTAAAAGCTCCCGGTCCAGAATTGTATAGTTCTGTTCCGCCGCAGTGAGCTGCCGGGAGTAGTAAGCACAGGGGCGGCCTTGCTTTCCTTCCACCTCAGGTTGTGATAACACCGCCCCCAAGGCCTTGCTGGAGGCGTCGGCTTCCACTTGGAATGGGTTGTCAAAGTCCGGGTGCCGGAGTAACGGGGCTGTCATGAAGGCTTGTTTTAGATGCACGAAACATTGCTGTTGCTCCGGGCCCCAAACATATTCCTGGTGCTTTTTCAATAACCGAGTTAACGGAGTGGTGAGGTCGGCATAGTGCGGGATGTACTGGCGGTAGTAGTTCACACTACCCAAAAACCTCTGTAGGGGTTTCACCGCCTTTGGAGGCGGCCACTGACGAATTGCCTCTACCTTCCGTGGGTCCATTTGGATTCCTGCCGGAGTGATCACGAAGCCCAAAAATTCCACCGAGGTGAGGTGGAATGCACATTTCTCCAATTTGCAAAATAACTTGTGGTCTTGGAGTCGTTGGAGGACACGACGCACATGATCCACATGCTGTCCGAAGGTGCCGGAGTATATTAAAATATCGTCAAGATAGGCAATGACAAAGACATCGAGGAGGTCCCGGAAGATGTCATTGATAAAATGTTGGAACGCCGCTGGGGCGTTGGCTAGTCCGAAGGGCATGACCAGATACTCGAAGTGCCCATAACGAGTCCGAAAGGCGGTGTTCCACTCATCCCCCTGCCGTACTCGCAGAAGGTTATATGCTCCTCGGAGGTCCAATTTGGTAAAGACTCGGGCTCCTTGCAACCGATTGAGGAGCTCCGGGATTAACGGTAGTGGGTAGCGATTTTTGATGGTTACTTCATTCAAGCCCCGATAATCAATGCATGGTCGGAGCCCCCCATCTTTCTTTGGCACAAAAAATATGGGCGCTCCCGCAGGAGAGCAAGAATGGCGAATAAAGCCGCTACGGAGAGCTTCATCGAGGTATAGACGAAGGTTTTCAAGTTCCGGCGTGGAGAGCGCGTAGATTCGCCCGAATGGGGGCTCCGCCCCGGGTTGCAATTCGATGGGACAGTCATAGGGACGGTGTGGGGGTAGGGTGGAAGCCGCTTGCTTGTTGAACACCTCTCCAAATTCCAGGTATTCCTGAGGAAGAGTCGGGGTTTCAGCACGAGGACTCGTAGCAAGGGTGGCTGTGACTTGTGGTATTGGAGCATCGTGCAAACAATGTTGCTGACAATGTTCCGAGTTCAATTGTACTTGGTTCTGCTTCCATCTGATGCGAGGACTATGCTTCCGTAGCCAGGGAATTCCGAGGACTACGGGGAACAGAGGAGTACACCCGACATCGAAGATCAATACTTCATAGTGTCTGCCAATTGCACATGGCAGGGGCTTGGTCTGCGTGATGATCGGTCCTGAGCTTAAGGGGGACCCATCAATGGTGTGGACTGGTGCTGGCGTAGGCTTGGGTTCAGTAGGAAGACCATGAATTGCCACGAGGGTCAAGTCCATGAAGTTACTGGATGCCCCTGAGTCAATCAACGCCCAGACCACAAGGGAACTTTGCGGAGAGATTGAGATCGTCAGGGGCACACGAAGAAGTTGCTCCACTGCTGCAAGGGTCAAGGGTTGGGTCTTTACGGCCGGGGAGACCCCTGAACACCACGGCCGAAGGCATTTCCCGATGGGGCTTGCTGTTGGGCCGCTAGAGCGGGGCACGCTTGAATGAAGTGGCCCAGATTGCCACAGTAAAAGCACGTTCGCTCCTTTCTTCTCCTTTCTCGCTCTTCTCGAGTAAGGGGGCCTCGGGCCACCCCTAGTTGCATAGGCTCCACGTCCCCCATCTTGGAGGCCTCTCCTCCGGGGGTCCCGGGGAAAAGCGGCCGTGGCCCGAAGTATCGGGCCCCTTGCCTACGCTCTTGTCGCCTTTCCATTAGGCGTTCCTCGATCTGTAACGTGAGGGTTGCTAACTGCCCCCACGTTTCAGGTAGAGTAGTGAAGGCTAATTGATCTTTCAAGTCTTCATTGAGCCCCCGCCGAAACAACACTTGGAGTACATCCTCAGGCCAGTGTAGGTCCAGCGAGAGCTGTTGAAAACGGGTAATGTATTCCAACACTCCTCCCCTTCCTTGTCTTAAGGCCATAATTTGCGTCTGAGCATCGCGAGCCCGTCGAGGGTGGTCAAAAAGGGTAGCGAACTCTTTAAGAAAATTGGCATAATTAGCCAAAAGGGGGCTTTTGTCTTTTAGGAGTGAAGTAGCCCAATCCAAGGCTATTCCTCCTAATTGACCAATAATGAATGCAACCCTCAGCTGGTCAGTGGGATACGTGGTAGGTTGCATCGTGAAGGTTAATTCACATAAGGCTAGAAACCCCTGGAAGGCCTTGCGATCCCCCAGGAATTTCTCAATCTTGGGACCTTTAGGTTCCCGAGATGGGGCAGCCCCGGCCCCCCGGGGCTCTGGGACTGGGTGCGGGTCCGGAGGAGGGGCGGCAACTGCCGGACCTACCCTGATGGCCTGTTCTAATTCCACTTGCTTGGCCTTGACGTCCCGCATCTCCATGGCAAGGGATTGAACGGCTCGCACTAATTCCGCCAACTGGGTGGCGGCGTCCATGACCAAACACGGGTCCTCCTCTACTGAGAAGGCTACAGTGCCGGTGATACTGTTAGAGGGGGTAGGGCGAGATAGGACCCAACAAGCACTCCTCAAGGCAAACGCCCTGGCTCTCGGATAATCGCTATGCGACGGACCAAACTCCAGTCCGGGTACCCAGCTAACGATAGCGTTAGAAAATGCCCATCAGGATAGTAGTGTGGCCCTTGAAATCCCAGAAGGATTAGGCCTATATCATCATCGGGCGCCGGGTCGACCGTGCTGGCGTACACCTGGTCTTTTACCACCCACCACAGGCTCTCTCCCCACTCACACCAGGGGGGAGGAACGTTTGTGCACGAAGTGGGGGAGCACGGGGAAGGGTCCCAGGGGATACAAGGGGAAAGGGAGGTCACTCACCAGAAACAGAGGGATACACGAACAAGACTCCCCAGGAGGGGGGGAACTAACCCACACCCCCACACTCCCCACGCTCACTCAATCCACTCACCACACTTGACCACAGGGATATCAGGGTAGGGATCACACGTGCTCACAAACAGCTCTATCCAGGTGCTCCACACAGTCGTCCAGGGAAGGGGAAGGGAAGGCACGCTCTCTGCCCTCCAAATCCTTGGTTCCTCTCTCTCTCTCTCTCTCTCTCTACAGGGGGCCAGTTCAAGCAGATCACCGGCGCTGTGTGCTTCACAGCGCCGGCATTTAATGTAGAAGCCACGCCCCCTTTTCGTGCCTGCAAGCGTGCTGAACGGCGCGGCGCTGCCGGCCCCGCCGGCCCCGCCTCCGCACTTTGCGTAGCGTCGGGGGCGGTGCTTGTCTCGTTGGTTGCTCCGCCCCTGTAGTTTCTGCGTCGCTGATGGCAGGCGTGGGGGGCGGCCCTGCCGCGGGGATGGGCGGTGAGCCGTGGGAGACCGAGTGTCTCTGCTGGGATTGCTGGTGCCTTCGGGGTCCCTGGGGGCGAAACCTGACAGTTGGGAGATTCCCTGCTGGGAGAATCGCCGGCCCCAGTAATGGGGGAAAGTGGCCTGAGATAAATAATGGATCGGTTCTGTATATTTGATTTTTCAGTAGATGTTTTTCTTGGGAAAAAAGTGTAGGACTGGACCCAAAGTTAGTATCTATGAGAAGGTTAACTAAAATGAAATTCCATTTTGGATTCCATTTTCAACTGATCTGGCTGTTCAGATCATTCCAAAATTACCATCTTGTTCATGTTTTGCTGGAATGATTAGATTGATTTTGTCCATAGTGTGCACCACCGTGATACACATAGGGAGTACGGAAACCACCATAAGACCATGCAGTCTTAGACCTCTTTTAGACAAGTGGAGTGCACTCGCAGGATGTCATCACATGACTTTTCAAATTACCACGGGAGGCTTTTAGAAGAGACGTTTCGCACGTCATCACTGCTGATGTATTCTTTTAATACTGTGGATTAAATACCTCAATATCAAGGTATTTCACCCACGGTATTAGAAGAATGAGCGAGCGATGATGACGCGTGAGAAATCTTGCCTAAAAGCCGCCCGTGGTATTTGAAAAGTCACATGATGACATCTCGTGATCATGCGCCGCTCGTCTAAATATAGCCATTCCTCATTTTCTAAAATATAGGAACATACATGTTTCAGACTTGCTATCTGGCTAATTTTTTTCTTGCCATTTATACTGAATATTTGCAAAGGGTTTTAGTTCATTATAAATATAACCAGGTGATGTGTTACTGCTTCAGCTTTAAATGTCTGTCTTGGAGGACATAGAAGCAGTAGAAGAAAGCACATTTAAGGTTGTCATTGTTTTCTTTCTTCCACATATACAATTAAGGCTAAGCTATTTGCATCTGAATTGATCCTGAATTATAATATGGAGTTTACATACCACTGGTTACAAATAATGAGGTGGTGAAGAACAACAATTGCATTTCTCCTCCCAGATTTTCCCCTTTCTTAAGTTTCTCTTTCTTCTTTCTTTATTGGCTACAATTTAACATCTTTTCTCTGACATGAATGCATTTGTGTCTGACAGAATGACTCCTTTTGACAGTATTAGGACTGAAACAAGTAGCTAAATTCTTGCTTGCAAAAAATGTCACCATCGACTTCCTGTTTCCTGATACTGATCCAATTTCTTGATTGACACAGTTACCTTAAGACACCATCCAATTTACTGACTTTCCACGTACCGTGTACCGTACATTTACTGCTTAGTGCCTTGCTGAGGGTAACGTTTTACTTCAGGTTTGTTTGAAGCGGAGCAGCTGTCAGTCTGATGCGTGGACCCGGTCCCACTCTGCTTCCCTGCTTCCAGATGGCCATTGCCCACAGGCAACACCACAGTGTTGCGTGCTCCAGCCTAAAGGATTGGGGTCTGTGGTTTGTGGGGGACACCGTGCGGGCAGAGCAGGGACCCCTCCAGGGGCCCAGGGGAGGCAGGGCTGGGAGCAGATGGATTTAGGCATGTTGAAGCTTCTTAAAGCAGCACAAGTGCTGCTCCAAGGAGCTTTGATGCAAGGGGGGATACGAACCTAATTTTGGTTTGTACCCCCCCCCACATGGTTCATATTGATTCTTATCAATATGAATCATCCATATCTGGATGACTCTTATTGATCCAAATCTGAGCTGCCCATCCCTAGCAATGCACTCATGTTTCAGTAATACCCAGAGACCTGAGCTGGCTGCTGTAAATAAACACACAGTGGACGTCTTCAGACAAGACACTACCCATCCACCTCTCCCCCACCATACATGTTACCGGGCACCCACAGGGCAACACTGAAGCCCTGCAACATGTATACTGGGTGGGTGGGTAGTGGGTGGAGAATGTCTTGTCTGAAAATGCCCAGTGAGTCTGACTCCAGGAAATGCCATGTAGTGCATCATACAGAGTTCAGTTCCCAGTCAGTACAGAGGCTGCTGGATTGCCAGTTATCGACTCTGGCAATTGTGCGGCTGCATTAACCCTTGCAGCACCATACTAGATGGAAATGCCTGAGCAGTGTAGTCTAGTGGATAATCAATCAATCAATCAACCTTTAATTTGTACCCCGCACTCTCTCGCCTACGGCGACTCGAGGTGGCTTACAGAAAAGGAAGAAATACAAAACAGCAATACAAAATCAATGCCAAACACACTGGTCAAAAATATCAATTACAACTTATTCAAAACATATTCAAAAACAAAGCATTTCTTAACACAAAAACCTATCATCGCAAAGCATATAACATAATCTCCCCCCTTTACCCAAAAACCTCGCCCCCCCATAACCCAATACAACAATAACCAACAACTACCTTATCTCTATCCCCGATATCCCATCCAGATGCTCCCTCCCTGCTGCCACCAGGGAAGGAGCCCATCAATCCCCCCCATCTTTCTGTTCTCACCAGGAGGGGAGGGGCCATCATCCATAACCAACAACAACAATATAATTGTAATACAAAAATCACAAAAAATAACAATCATATTACAGCTACATCACAAATTATTAAACAACATCACACCCCTACTCCCGCAGCCTCCCCTGCTGCCACCAAGGGCTGGCGCCATCTCCCCCTGACCTCCCCCAAACACATCCCCAATACAAAAAACAAACTTACAATACCCTAGCCCCTACATCCCCTAAGGTCCCCAAAGGGCCGCACCCTTCAGCTCGCGGTTGTCGGCCTGCGGCAAAGCCGCAGGTGCTTCTCTTTTATGCATGCCCCCCGGGCTACTTCCTGGTGCAAGCAGGGGAAGGGGATAGTGGAAACACAGTCCCAGTTCAATGGGTCCCCCCCCCAGCCCCTGCACTCACTGTCCCTCCATGGATAAGGTTTGAGCACTGGTTCCTCAGGCCCAAGTCCTTAGTGTTCAAACCAGTGCTCAAATCACCTCTTAGCTCTGGGCAGGGTGGCTTTGGGCAAGTCATTATCTCCAGCCTCAGTTCCCCATCTGTACAATGGGAACAACCACCACCTACCTCATATGGTTATTGTGAGGGGTAAACTTGGTAAAGATTGTTAAGCACTTTGAGCATTGAATGATTACTAGACGCCTGAAACTGGTATGTCAGCTTAATATCACTGTCCTTACCAACGCTGTGCCCAGAACTGATGCTTTAACCTTTGTGCTAAACTAGGTAGAATATCATCCCTGCAGTTGGTGCTTCTATTAACTCTGAGGTTGGCATGCTGGTAGCTTGTGACCAGTACACAACTGGAATTAATTTGATAAAAGGATATTACTGCAAATAATAATTGTGCTTCTTGGCTGGTGGGGCGGAGTAGCAAGAGTGCTTCTAGTTTACATTCTACTCAACATTTTGAAAGTGCAAGGTAAACTAATGAAGTTAGGCAGCCTCTTCTTTGCTTCCCTTGTACAGGAAGCAAAGGGAGGTACAGGGGCAAAGTTTCTCACATAATGAAAATTAAACCCCAGAGGTGATATCCTACTAGTGAACAACAGGTTCTCTTGGTACTCAGGAGAAAGGGGTTGGGAATGTAACCCAAGAGACAGAGGAGGGGAATTGCTCTACAAAACCAGTGACCATATAGCAAAGCCTGGCGTGGTGAAGCAGGTACACGTTACACAAGCATGAAAAAAACCCAGGACTAGCTTTAATGTAAACAATCACATGAAAAGGATTTAAATATATATATTTGCAGCCTGGACAGAGATTTCTTATTTACTGCACAGAGTTCAAAAATCAGATAAATTCCTAAGAGACAACTAACTTTAAAGGCCAAGCGGCAGGTGAAAATACTTTTATCCAAAAAACAGTTTGGTAAAAAGTGTGTAATATTTGTATAGTTCTGAGCATTTTGAAGAGCTCAGGGCCCCTATACAAGTACCAGAGACCTTGAAATGTTTTGTATAAATACATAGCATGGCCTATATTTAATAGCATAGCACAGCTTATGCAATTAAACATAGTCCAGCTTTTACCCAATACTCTTATTTTTCTTCATTTAAATGAGAGCCACTAAGCCATAAAACTGAACAGCAGCAAAGTGTATAAAATCCGATGTATGACTTGCCTCTACTCCTGTCCCAGAGAATGAAGGAGTCCTGGCTTCTTGCTCTGAGCCATTAACTCCCACTCCTGTCTCAGAGATTTTACCAACTGTGAACTTACTGTTAAGCATCTAACAGGTCTTCCTGGTGATTTTTAGCGAAGCAGTATAACTATTCAAAAATATGATTGCCTTTTCAGAAGTTCAGAATTAAGATGCTAACTCTGCTTAGTATAACCTACTATTATTTTTTTTTAATTTATCCAATATTTGGTATCCTGCCCCCTCCTGCCAAAGGCAGCTAAGGGCAGCTTACAATTAAAATTAATAAAACCATATAGTACAAAACATAAAATCATCTCTAGTACAAAAAACACACACAAAAAAGGTGATGAAGGCATGGATGACAGTGGCAAGTTCAGAGTCCGAGATATACGTCCGAAGCTGCCATACCATCTGTAACTGGTCGAAAGCGCTCCTTGTCACAGCCGCCACCTGGACATCCAAGCCGAACTGCAACTCGAGGAGCACCCCCAGACTATGAACCTGAGGGACCACGGAGGGATGGACCCCATCAATGATGGGGGCCTCCAACTCCCCTGACCCTCCCCACCAACATCACCTCCGTCTTGTCAGAATTCAACTTCAGGTGGCTCACCCTCATCCAGTCCCCCACAGCTGCCAAACACCGGGTAAGCAACGAGACTGCCGTACCTGGGTCAGCTGAAAATTTCATTTCACTTCATTTCACTTTTAATTTGTATCCCGCTCTCTCTCGCCAAAGGCGGCTCGAGGAGGCTGACAACAAAAGTAGAAATACACAAAGCAACACTTCACAATGAGAGGTAAAGTTGGGTGTCATCAGCATACTGCCACAGGCAGTAGCGGGTAAAACCCAGAAGGGAGCCCAGCAGCAGCAGCTCTGGCTATTCAGTCACAGACAGCAAGCTCAGGCTGAGTCTACAGTTTACCTCTTGCTGCAAAGGGCTGGCTAGTGGGAATGGCAGCAGGCAGGCTGGATCCTGAAATGGCACACAAACCAGAGAGACTCTGTGAGGAGCAGGGAATTCCCACCTGCTTTCTTCAGCACATGCAGCAGCATTGGAATTCTGAGCATGCAGTCCCTGTGGGTGGGGATGGAGCCACTGAGGCGGGGCCACTGGAGGGGGGAGAGGCTTTATTTTGCTATTGGCTGGGGGTGGAGTGAGTCAGCGCTCCTAGAACACCCCAATTGGCAGGAGTCCTCCATAGACTCAGAGTATGTGAGCTTCCAGCCCTGCCTGGAACTCCTCCCCACTGCTCGACTCTGGCGGTGCTGTGGGAGCAGAAAGCCTGGCCACCCCAGCAGACACACAGGTGCAGAAAACTCTTCCTTCTCCCGACTCAGGCACAGGAAAGCGGTAGCAGGAATTAGTGCAGCTACAGAGAGAGAGAGAGTGAGGAGTCCATGGTACAGGCCGATGCATCACTATTAATTCAGGAGAATTAGAGTATCCTAATATAGGGGATAGGAAAGAAGCTGAGAGAACTTAGGTGGAAATCTGTGCGGAACAGACAAACTGAAATGATCCTCAAATAATTGAAATAGTTACTTATAACAATCAGAATAAGAATAAAAGGAATATGTTTAAGTGTCTATATATAAATCCTAGAAGTCTAAAAAGTAAGAGGGGAGAATTAGGGCATTTTTAGACGAGCACCAAATATTGCGGATTAGTGCTTATGGCGCATCAAACCCGTTCTTATTGTAATCTGGTTTTAATGTTTAGATGTGTGTGTTATCGTGGATTTAGAATTAATTTGCATTTAAAGTAAACCACTTTTAATGTTTTCATGAGCAGAAATGCAAATTAAAGTACTATTTAAATCTGTATTAGCTGTTTAGACATTTAAAACACATTTTAATCTGTGAGTTTGTGAAACTGGTTTCATAAAACCCCGATGTCGGGGGTTTATGAAACCAATTTTACATCTTGAAAATTCCACCTTAAACGTGCATTAGATTTCTCTAATAATCATTAGTTGTCTTGTCTAAAAACACCCCTAGTGTATAACATTAAATGACAATATAGATATAATATAGGCCGTTTTTACACAGACGCCCCCCCTTACTGGGTGTGCGGGTGGATGTGCGGTGGGGGATGTCCATGTGGGGGGATGGGTGTCCACCTGTTCAAACAGCATAGGCAATATGTTTGTGTGCTCCCAGTGCAAACCCATCTCCAACCATCACCCACCCATCAACTGGAAAAATGGAGGAGGCTTCACGCATAGAGCCATCTGGAAAAATGGAGGAGGCTCCGTGCTTGAAGATGGATGGAGGTAGGTGTGTGTCCGTGGGAAAGGGCACCTACCCACAGTGGCACCACACCCATCCCCCCTCCCCACCGCTGCCCGTGTAAAAAGGGCTTTATATATAATAGATATAAGAGACGATATAGGGTAATTTCAGACCTTACGCGCTCCCAGGTCGCCACAGTGGATCCCCAACCGTGGAAAGCCGCCAAACCCCCACCCATGGTTCTGACAGGCCCCAAACAGACATTTATTTATTTATTTATTTATTTATTGGCATATTTATGCCGCCCCCTCATGCCCACAGCATCTCAGGGTGGCTAACAATATGATAAAACAATAAAATACATTAAAACCAACATCACTTTTAAAATAATTTAAAACCCCCCGACCCTAACCCTACCCTCCAATTACCCAATTTCCCCACCCCACCAATCTCCCCCATTTACCCCTCCCTCCCCTCCAAAGGCCTGGGAAAACAGCCAAGTCTTGCATGCCCGCCGAAAGGCGAACACACCCGGGGCCAGGCGGGCTTTCTTCGGAAGGGAGTTCCACAACCGTGGCCCGACCACTGAGAACGCCCTCTCCATGGTGGCCACCCGCCTTACATGGGGGACCTCAAGATAGGTGCCCCCAGTGGATCGGAGGGTCCGTCCTGAGTCACAGAAGGCGAGGCGGTCCCCGAGATAAGAGGGGCCGAGACCGTATAGGGCTTTGTATACCAATACTAGCACCTTGAACTTGGCTTGGTACGCTATAAGCAGTCAGTGCAGAGAACGGAGCACTGGTGTAATGTGCTCACGGCGACCCGTCCCCTTAAGGACATGGGCTGCCGCATTCCACACCAGCTGCAGCCTCTGAACCAATATCAAGGGAAGTCCCACGTAGAGCGCGTTGCAGTAGTCAAGCCGCGAGATAAGCATGGATGAGAATGGTCAGGTCGGGTCTGGAGATGTATGGGCGCAGCCTCCACACCAGATTCAGCTGGCAGAAGGCGGCTTTAGCCACCGCCTCCACCTGCCGATCCAGGTGGAGGTCCGCATCCAAAATCACCCCCAGACTCCATACCTGCTGGGCAACCGGAAGGCAGACCCCCCAATAGGAGGAGCTGACACCTCCTTCGCCCTCCCCACTACCATCACCTCCATCTTATCTGGGTTCAGCTTCAGTCTGCTCTGCGTCATCCAATCTGCCATGATGGGAGCGGTACCATGGCAAGGAAACAGGCAGCCAGGCGATGAACCAGGACAGCGCAACAGACGTTACACCGATCCCAGACCATGGTAAGAACCACAGAACGGGTGAGGTTGCAGTTCATCTGCATACTCTCCCAGCTGCCTTGGCTGTCAACATCTGAGGACACTGCAACCCTCCTGGAGCTTGACCTTTCTGCCGCCCAAGTTCCAGCGACCAGCAAGCCAGGAACTGGTGAGGTTGCAGTTCATCTGCATACTCTCCCAGCTGCCTCGGCTGTCAACACCTGAGGATGCTGCGACCCTCCTGGAGCTTGCCAGCAGAATACTACAACAACAGCAGCTAAGGGTAAGCTTAAGGGTACTTCTACCACCTGGTGGCTCCTCAGTGACCAGTAGGTCAGCCACTCTCCACCTCATTCTTCTCTGTCTCTTCTTTATTACCTATCCTCCCCACTATCACGCCTGCCCTAATCTCTCACCTGCCCTTTTCTCCTCTCCCCCCATCTCTTCCTTCCTCTACTTCTTTTCCCCCTGCTCCTTCCTCCCTCCCTCCCATCCCATCACTTCTCACCTACCTCCTCACCTTTGGCTACCTTCCCCTCCTGCTCCTCCCTCACCCTCCCTATCTATCGCCTGCCCCACCGCCCCCTTTCTTCAAATCTTATCCCCATTCCCTGCCTTCTGCCGATCAGCTCCCATTCTCCTGATCCCTTTGGAACTGTCGCTCCTCTGCCAATAAAGCACCCTACATCCATGATCTCTTCCTCTCCCACTCCCTCCAGCTCCTTGCCCTTACTGAAACTTGGATCTCCCCCTCTGACTCTGTCACCCCAGCTACCCTCTCCTTTGGGGGTCTCTCCTTTTCTCACCAGTCATTCCCCGAAGGCCGGGGTGGTGGCGTGGACCTCCTCCTCACTGACTCCTGTCAATTCCAACCACTTTCTCCTCCCCCCCTCTCCTTTCCTTCCTTTGAGGAACACTCTGTGCACCTCTACTCCCCCCTCCTTCTCCGCGTCACTGTCATATACCCCCCTGGCTCTCTCTTCCTTTCTCTCTGAATTTGAGTCCTGGCTCACTTTCTTCCTCTCAAATGATACCCCCACTCTCATTCTCGGTGACTTCAACATTCACGTTGATGTCCCTTCTCAACCCTCCATCTCTTCCTTCCTCTCACTAGCCTCCTCCTTCAACTTCCACCTTTGGACCAACTCCCCCATCCACACTAATGGCCATTCTCTTGACCTTGTCTTCTTTAGGAACTGCTCTGTCTCGGATCTCTCCTTTGATCCTCATCCTATCTCTGACCACTTCCTTGCCTCTTTCAATGTCTCCCACTGTCCCCCTTCCTCTTCCCCTTCTCCATGCCCCTTCTGTGACCTGCAGGCCATTAACCCCCTGAACTTTGCCTCCTCTCTCTCCCCCTTTCTCCCCATAGTCTTCTTCTTCTCCTCCTCCGCCGATTCTGCCATTTCTGCTTTCAATGTCTCTCTCTCCACCACCCTTGACTCCCTTGCCCACCTCTACTCCCACCCTGCCCACTCCCACAACCCCCATCCTTGGCTCACCCCCAGTATCCACCATCTCCGCTCCTTCACCTGTGCTGCTGAATGCCTTTGGCGCAAATCCCACTCTCATGCTGACTTCCTTCACTTCAAATTCTCTCTCGTCTCCCTTTCTTCTTCTGTCTCCCTCACCAGATAGAATTTCCATGCCTCCCTCATTGAGTCCTGTTCTCGGGACCCTCGCCGCCTGTTCTCCACCTTTTACTCCCTCCTCATGCCCCCCTGTCCTCATCCTCCCCCTTCCCTTTCTGCTCAGGATCTTGCTTCCTTCTTCACTTCCAAGATAGATAAGATCTGTCTCAACATCGCTTCCCACTCCTGTCTTTTTCCTACTCCCTCCCCTCTCCCTCCTCCCACTCCTTCTCTCCTGTCCCCCTTCCCTCCCACCTCCCTTAAGGAAATCTCATCCCTGCTCGCCTCCTCCAAACCTTCCACTTGCCCCTTGACCCCATTCCCTCCCGCCTCCTGACCTCCATTGTTCCCACTGTCACCCCTTCCCTCCTGCACATCATCAACCTCTCCCTCTCTACTGGCTCCTTCCCATCCGCCTTCAACCACACCACTGTCTCTCCTATCCTCAAAATGTCCACTCTTGTCCCCTCTGGCCCTTCTAGCTGCCGTTCTTTCTCACTCCTTCCTTTTGCTTCCAAGCTTCTTGAATGTGTTGTCTACTCCTGCTGCCTTGACTTCCTCTCCACCAACTCCTCCCTTGACTCCCGCGAATCTGGCTTTTTCCCCCTTCACTCTACTGAAACTGCTCTCGCTAAGATCACCCATGATCTTCTTGTGGCTAAACCTAATCACTAGGCATGGGACCCCGGGGCAATTACCGGATACCGGATTTACTGGTTTTCCGGTTCTCAAAGAACCAGATTCTCAGATTAAATCCAGTATCTGGTACCGGTTTTATTCCATTGATTTCAATGGGGCACTGTGTCCCCATTGAAATCAATGGAATACAATTCCTCCCCCCTCCCCCTCTCAGGCTGCACGGGTGGAAGGGGGGACACCCCCCACCCACCCTGCCCAGCCTGGATTTTTGTTAAAAAATGACACACCCCCAGTACCAGCGGCCGCGGCGTCCCCGCAGCCGCCGGTAAGTATAGACCTGATCCCTGGGGGGGGGGTTTAA
>QEPC01006008.1:1404931-1414931 GCA_003113815.1 Sphenodon punctatus
GTAAAAAAATCCGGTACCCCGGAATCCGGTACCCGGTCCGGATTACCGGGTCGAATCCGATAATGCCGGTACGCCCGGTACCGGCATTATCGGATACCGGATTCTACCGGTTTCCCACCCCTAGTAACCACTATGGGAGCAGGATTTAGGGGAGGCTAAGGTGGAAGAGCTGCTCCCTTCAGTTTAGAAGATTGTTACTTCCTTCAAATAGCAAGCAAGGTAAAGCTGGATTTGTACTGGTAGCTCCCTGCTTTACAAAGAATACAACAACTTTGGTTCAGTTTAAGCATTGCAAACTTCCAAAAACTGCTCTCTATGGTCTCTCCAGCTCATGCCTTGTACAGGAGTCTTCCACTTTACTTCACACTGTCAGAGCTCTTTTCCTTGTGCAACACTGGCCATTCTTCTTTCTATAAGGACCTCCCCCTGCACTGGACCCCCTGGCTAGTTCACTCCATGTAAAGGGCTCCCTGACTCTTCTGTGCCCATGTACAGGACTCCACCTGGCATAATACTGCCCATCCTATGACTCTTCCCCTGTACAAAGCTTCCTCACTGAGTTCTCTGTCCAGGACTGTTCCCTGGCACATTCATGGCCATTATTCTGCAGCTCTCTGTCTCTACAAGACTCCCCCACTTTACTCCCCATTACATAGGGCTCCCTTTCTTGCACAATGCTGCCCACTCTGCAGACCTCCCCCTGTACTGGGTTCCATATTCTGTATCCCCAATAAAGTTGCTCCCTGTAAAGTGCTCCCCCATGCATAACTTTCACGGTGCAAGCTATTTATAGAAACTCTGCCCTACTCTCTCCCATGAATGTCCCCACCCTTTGTGTATGCTCCCTCCCTCACTGCTCCCCCATATGATTTTCCTCCCTGGGCTGAGGCTCGCTCTTAGAGTCCCCCCAAAAGGACTACACTTGTCACTCTTCCCTACAGGGCTGCTCTGCACAGGACCCCACCATTTCCCTGCCCTTCTCCTGCAGAACACCCACTGTATCAGCCCAGAGCACCTGCTTACCCCTAATTCCTTAGTGGGGTTGGGAAAGTCAGAGGGAGAAGTGCTGAAAGAAGATTGATTCCATCCCACCTGTAGCCTCCTGTCCCTGTCTCTGAGATAAACCTCTGCCCTCTTCCTGCACCTGGGACCATCCCAAGCAAACTCCAGCACCCTGGCCCCAGCCATGCTCCTCCAATGGGGCACCCCATTGGAGCCACAGCCCAGACACCCCATGTACTTGGAGGGGAAAGGGATGTCACTGAAATCCATGTGCTTTGTGGTTCTGGACAGGTTTAGGGGGTAAGGTCAGCCACCCCAAATGTTACTGTGGGATTTGTTAGCTCTAGCTCTCTCCCTTTCACAGGCCTTGCTCTCCTCCTCTCCCCACCAGATCAGCTCTAAACATGGCTGACCAGTCACTCACTGTCCCCTGGGAGGCGCAGTTTCCTCTCTTTCCCCTGCACTGATAGCCTCTAGCAAGCAGTGCCTGCTGGGAGTTGTAGTCCCCAGTATTCAAGATTGTTTGCTTTTAAACAGTCTCTGCATTACACATGGAATGTTCACAAGCACTCCACACTTAGGATTGTCTCCATAGGCTAACATTGAATTTTCAAGATGTCATAACTTAAAAACTACTAATCGGATTTACAAGAAGTAAACCAGAAGGCACTCCCTAGCAGCCTCCTTGAATGTTCTAAAAGGCTTACACCTCCTTCCAACCAACACAAAACCCCTTTACCCTTCCGAGATCGAGATGGTCTAACTTTTGAAAAAACAGGCTTCAACATGCAGTTTTCAAACTGCAATATCTCAGTTGTTATCCAACCGATTTGGCTGAAATTTGCATAGCATGAACCGCTTACGCTAATAATCCTCCACTACACATTTCACTATCCTAACTTTAATCATGACAATTTGATAGCAAATAGAATGTTGGGGCTTTATAATGGAGGGTGGGTGCAACATACCTTAATGATTAGAGTGCTCCTGCGCTCTAATAATGTTTAAGTGTTTTGTAATCTGATGAGATGATTCAGTATCTTGCTAGATTGAACCCCAGATCACGTAAACATATGCTTAAGTCTTCCTGCCTTCATGGCCGAAGCACATGCTAAAGTCCTTTGCTGAATCAAGATCCAACAGTAGTATTTTTATTTGCAATAAAATAAAAGTGTAAATTAATTATTATTATTATTATTTTATTATTATTATTATTATTATTTTATTTTATTATTTTATTTTAAAGCAGCTTAACCATGACCATGTTAGGTGTTTTTCCCATTCAACAAACAACCAGGACCTGTGGTAAATGACTGTGGAGCCAATTCCATGCCCCATGAATCCTGTGCGTGTACAGAAACTGCATGCACCTCCTTTGCAGGCACATGGACTTGCACATGCACAGGGGTGCATACAGGCTTCTCAGGGCATGGGATTGGTCCCTTTGTTTTTTGTCTCAATTAATTGATTTCTGGTTTCCATAATAACATGCCCCCCGAAAAGCCTTCTGACTGAGTTTTTGCTGCTTATACTTTTTTTTTTTGCTTTCAGTAATTTTATCAAACCCTAATAGGAATTATAAGTTTTACAGTCCATGTCTCACAGTTCCAATCAGTGGAGAAAGAAGAAAAACAATCCAATCTTTTAAAAAATAGTAGAAACTGCTATCTGCCCCCCACCCACCGCTTACCAAAGACATAGGATTCACTCCATAGGTTTGATGATAACAAATTAGGATCAAAGAAGATCAAATACTTGATCTTAGTAAAAGGTTCATAAAATAATGTCCTGTGAGATCCAATTTTCAAACTGAAGTATAATTCTGGGATCCCAGATAGCAAAGAAGGCCATTTTTGAACAGGACATACCCACACTAGTCCACCCATCGCCCACCCACTCATCTGAAGGTGGCGTGGGAGGGCGTATTTTATTATTTATTTATTTTTTATTTATTTAAAACTTGTATCCTGCCCCTCCTGACCAAAGGCAGCTCGGGACAGCAAACAACACAAAAGATTTAACAATAAAAAAACAAATTTTAAAACAAATCATAAAACTCACCCTCCCAAACTCACTCCCTCCCAAACCCTACCCCCCCCACACCCCTACCCCTCGCCAAAAGCCTGGTGGAACAGCCAGGTCTTACACAAATGTCGAAACGACAGGAGGGTGGGGGCCAACCGAGCCTCCTCTGGGAGCGAATTCCACAGCACGGGGGCAGCCACCGGATCTCACATCCATGGCCACCCGTCTCGCCCAGGGAACCTCCAAAAAGGCCCCCACGGATGATCTCAGGGGTTGCACGGGCATGGGTATGTTCCTGTGACCCATGCAATGCCCACTTATGCCCATGTATGGAGCATCGTGGACAAATACGGGATGCTCCATGCAGAGGCAGGAATGTGTGGTGTGCGGATAGGGGCTCACACCAGTGCACACCTATCCCAGCCCATTTAACCCCACCCCCCAGGACGTGCGTCGGCACTCCACGTGGTACAAATGGACCTGCCCCTGCCCCCCAGCTATGCCCTGCCCATTTTAAAACAGCCAAAGACATGAAAACTGTATCAAATATCAATGAGGATTGGGACTCCATGGGACCATGACCCACAGTTATGAAACCTCTGTCTTTGTGATAATTAATACTGATTCTTTTAACTATGTAGAGCTCGGTTGCATGTACGATGCATGGAAAATACCATCCAAGTCAAACACTATAAAATGGACTGTGGTTTTTGAAGAGCCTGGGAAAATTGGTACCCAAATCCTATTGAATTTCTTTAGCTCTGTATGGCTACAGCCTTCAGGTTTCTTTGCAAATTCCAGCCATGACACACAACAATACAGATCACAGAGACATTCCCAGGTTTTTTCCATTATTATTATTTTTAATGTTTGCAAAAGAAAAGTTCTGTAAAGGTTATTTTTATGACTGATTCCAGTCTACACTGGTTAGTCATGTCTTGGAAGAAGGATTGTCCTTTAAATAGTAATTTGATGACTTATTTTCTCCATATGTCTTGCCTTCATTAAAAATAATTTCAAACCTGGTAGTGTTCCTATTTAATTCAGAGGCAAACTTGCCAGTGATTTTATTGGGAGCAGCATTAGGCTATTAGCTGTAAATTTAATTCAGATACTTACTTACTTACAAGGCTGCATTTTCATAGGTCATCTCTGGGATGTGATGTTTAATCAAAGACCCAATATTTCCAGTTGTTAAAGGAGCTCGTGGAACCAGAGTATTATCTTGATAGAGTTCTAGTTAGGATAACTGCAATCTGCTTACCTAAAGCATCCATTTTTCATTTTTTAATGAAAAATATACTCTTTTCTCCACCAAGAATTCTTTCTTGTTGCAGAGTGACTGGCTTCCACACTTCTAGGTGACTGCATTTCAGTACTAGGTGAATAATCCTAGATGTAAGTTGGAATGCACTTTTGGACCCTATATAAATGCATATTGATTTTCAACTCATATGACTTTCATAGGTAGAGTACTTTGAGAGTTGGGCTGTGTTTTATTTATGGTTTAAAAATCTGATCAGTACCTTGTGTATGTTAACTTCATTTGCTGCTTCTCGAGCAAAACAGTTTAAATGCAATGATTCTATTATTTATTTATTTATTTATTTATTTTGGTTTTCATCCTGCCTTATCCCCAAAGGCTCAGGGCATCTAACAATATAATAAAAAACATAAAATGCAAAATAAAACCCATAAAATGTTTACAAAACTCCCACCCAACCCCACTCCTGGATCTACCCCTGCCTCTTGAATGCCTTACCAAATAAATATGTCTTGCACTGCCTCCAGAAGATGCCCAGGCTAGTGATTAGATGAACCTCCAAGGGAAGAGAGATTCCATGATGACCTGTGTTGTGTGCAGCCCACCTACCTGCTTCTAATCTTCCAGGGGATCCAACTGATGCACAATCCTCCTTACAAAATGCTACCTCACATTCCCTGCCTGCAGTCCCAACCCATATTAGCTGCTCCAGGCCACTGCAGTAACAGAATTCCTTCAATGTCCTCTCCTGCTCCCAACATTGCTGTTCTCCTCCTGGTTTCCCAAACCATACAGGGAGTTGAAGAGAGGTTTTAGGATTAGTGATAAATAAACAGGAGTTGCAGGCAGAAATGAAGCAGAGGGCGTGAAGAACCAAACTGTGATAGGAAGCATAAGTAGTAGAATTGAAACGAGTACACGGAAAAGCAGTTATGCCTGTCAGACTGATGGTACCTGACTTGACCCAAGCTGTTAACAAATGTGAAAGTGGCCCACTTAGGCCTACTTGGACATGCTTTGGCCCATGGGCCACCATCACGTTTGTTGGGGGCAGTCCAGATGTTTGACCCAAAGTTCTTATGGGTGTGTTGTGGGCTAGCTTAGGTTGTGATCCTCGAAGTCTCCAGGATCACAACCCGAGCTAGCCGCCAACATGCCTGGGAAGTGTCCTGCCCGACCAGGCCAAAGTGCATTATCATGTGTGGTAGGCCACTGTTCCAGGCCCATCCCAGAGTTGCCAGCCACCATGACCGTCATTGGCCATCATGGTGACCCATCATGGTGGGGTGGGCCGCAGGCTGTTGTGCCACCATGTAAACATTTGTTCTGTAGCTGGACCTGATCCTGACCAGGTTGCCAGTGGCTTTGTTGGTCCGGAACAGTTTCTGATGGTGGCACTCTGCCATCACTTGTGTCTTCACCACCAGTGACATTGGGTAGTAACCACTTCTCAACTGGTGCGTGACAGTTTACCTGTTTTTTTGAAATACCATTCTGTTACCAAATTTCCAGTTTCTGTTTACAAAATGATCTGGTTTTCAATCAACAGTTTTCCATTTCCACCATGTACTGATGTAGGAAGATGCTGAGAAACATTCAGAAACTCATGAAAAAAGTGAAACCATAAGTTGGAATCAGTTGGTAAAATGGAAAATTGGTAAAAAAAAAGTGAAATAATAAGTCAGAATTGATTGGTATGGTAAACTGAAAATCGGGTCAGTAAAACAGAAAATTGGCAAGTTGGTAATGGTAATATCCAGTATTTTGGTCAATTGGGTGTCCAACTTGGTAATTGGGTACCAATTGGGCACCCAACAGGCTGCCCAAAATTTTGGGTATTACCCGTGATAGCACATTAGCTACCCATTTCAGCTCTAAGAGAGAACTGGTCATACAAGGGACAGGTACTGGACATACCACTTTATTAAGAATGTGTCCAAATTGGAATCTTGGATCCAAATCACCCATGAATTTTGGGAATGTTTGAATTTGGATCCGAATTTAGTGGCCTGTTTCTCTAGTAAGTCCGAATATAGCAAGCTCATATTTGTGGAATATCTGGGCAAGAAGCAAAATGTCATGGCAAAGGTCATCACTGCTTGTATAGGTTCCCATAAAACCCAGCAGTCTGATCATGAACCAGTCTTTCTTTTTAAAATATTATCTATAATTTTGTCATTCAAACTTCACCTATGTTTTGTGACCATTCTCTCCAAACATCTGCTTCAATTACCAAAAGCAGAATAAAAGTGGAGATTCCATTAAACTGTGTTTGTCAGAAATGTTGATGCTTGCTGTGCTATTTACAGATTTACAGGTTCAGCAGTGATGTGCAACAATCACACTTACCTGCTTGTCACATGTCCTCATTCAGTTATGTGTTTAAATCACTTTGGATCCTTGGATAGAAGGGACTTTAAGAAATGCATGTTCATCATTAAAAGAACAAGCAAGTTTAATGTTTAAAGGGTTTATTCCCTTATCCCTATAAATTCTACCTAAATTTATGATGGATGCAATGGATTTTTTTTTTTTTAAATTGTAAATTTTTTATAAAACCAATTTTTGCTGACAGTGCAGAAAAGCTCTCTCTCTCTCTCTCTCTCTGTATTGTATCTGTCTGTTTCATGATGTATGCTTAAAGTTTCATGGTTAGTTACTACTGTACAAGGTGCATTCTTTAATAGCAAGGGATCACAGCTGCTGAAATTTATCTCCTGAGGTAAATCTCCACTCTGGTCAGAACCAAATAAAGCTCTTTTTTCCAGTTAGGAAAACAGATTTCTGTAAGAGCATATCTTGCACTGCCACTCAAAACCCCCACATTGGGTGCTTTTAGATGGACGGCAGCTCTGGGTCTGCCTACGCAAGCCCGCTTCACCCCCAGGTTGGCCGTTCCATTTAAAAGCGCCCCACCAGATATTCAAGCAGAACAGGCTGTGCTTGTTATTATTATTATTATTATTATTATTATTATTATTATTAACAAACATTTATATAGCGCCAGCAGTGTATCTGGCACTTTACAAAGTAATAAAACAGACACGGTCCCTGCCCCTAGGGCTTACAATCTGAGAGACAGGAGCTGGGGGAGAGACTTAGGAAGGGGAACAGAGGGAGAGACAAGGGGTCTAACATTCATGAAGATGCGAGGTCTCAAGTGCACGTACTTGGCTTGGTTACGATGAGAATGACAGCAGGCAGGTCCATGTGGCAAGGATAAGGGTAAACTGATCGTAGGTATAGGAATAGTGGCTCAGCAGGATAAAGAGTCAGACAGAGCAGAGCTTGTTGTAGGGCAACCCTGATGACAGCACCCTGGAACATGCTGGAGTGTGCTGCGGGGAGTGGGCTGGCCAAGCCTGAGGGCACTGGTTGGTGGAGCTGCTGTCCATCTGTTGGGTGGACCCACTCTTCAGCTCCATGCCCATCTGGCTGTTGCCCCAGTCAGCACCATGGAGTTGCGGCCACCAGCCTACAGTATTGGTTGAGCGGTTGGAACTCTGTAGTGTGTGTGGAGGCACCATGCAGGCAGCCTGCAGCCTGAGGACATCCGCAGGTCTGTCTAAAGTGGACCCAGGTGAAACTTGAAGCGTCTGTCTAAAAGTACCCAAAGAAATGTGGGGTTCCAAGAGCTTTTGAGTTCTAGAAATAAAGGGGTTAGATCATTTTTTGAAAAGCATTTTCTAGATGAAGCTTTGCTTTAATTACAGTACTTTGTGGGGTTTTAAACCAGTTGGAAGACAGAAAGGTAGTGACATACGGTCAAAATGTTAAAAGCAAAATAATTCATGCTTAAGTTATAATAAAATTCAGATGATTTAAAAAAAAAAAAAAATGGAATAAAATCAGGAAATCTTGATACAAGTTTTTAAGTCCATAAAATAAATTTGACCTTGGTGTTAAAAAAATGTTCCCCTCAAAATGTATGTAAAAATATGTATTTTAGGCTGGAGTGACGAACACTTAAAAATACAATGCTGTCACTGTTCCAGTACTTTAAACTGACAGTAATATTCATTCAGCATTCAACTTTTAAAAATCATCCAGGGGGAGCTAGGGAGTAACAATTTTGTCTTCTCTAATGGTGACTAAGGGAATATGGAAGCAGAGGAGAGTTAAATAAATGACTAATTTTTGTTTTGTTTTTTTGATAGCAATTTTTGATTAGAAACTGGTCAGACATTCCCAGAGAGGCAGAGAGCCTGTCAAGGTCACCGGCAAGGACAAGGGAATCAATTAGTATGCAGATCAGACCCAAGGAGTTCAAAGGTATTGTTCCAATTCAATCACATTAGCCAGGCCAGTAATGAACAAACGGCATGACCTTAATCATGGAGCCTGAACCACTCATTGGAGGAAAGTATGTGTGTCTGTGTGTGTGTTTAGGGGGGTGGTTTGGTTGGTAGGAAGGCTTTTTTTTTTTTTAAAGAGACAGTATGAACAGTGTTTGCAAAATTAGCCACTGATACTGAAAACTTATTTCATGACTCCCACTCTCCTCCCACTCTTTTATTTTCATTTTGAAGTACCAGCTTGCTTTAACTGTTGGGTTATAACTGAAACAGACTTGTATGGTCTGGTGGCAGGAATATTTTTAATCAAAAATGCACAGGCATTCACTGACATGCTAAAGGGCTTGCAGGAGGACACAGCTAACCTATGTAAAGCACACAGCTAAAAATTGCACTTGCAAAACTCTTTCACAATGTGCTAATTCTCCTTGAAGTCTTGAAGCAGGAAATATCTTTTGTCCTCCCTTCCCACCCCTTGGTGTGTCACTCATTGGAGCCAGCATATATTCCGAATTAGTGGTTATGCCATTGATAGAATACTATAATGGAAAGAATGAGCGATTTATATAAAAGAGAAAATATTTTTACCTAGTAAGTTCAGTAGGCACTTAGAATTATGCCCAATCATATTTTAGATATCATGGTTACTAAATTATCCTCCAGAGTTCTTAATACAGTACTCTGCATATGTTAAGGTATTTTATATATATATCCACTTTAATGTATCTGATACGGTGTATGTGTGTATGTTTGTATATTTTATACAGGTCTCTGTCGCAGTTACATAGTTTCATGATTGCACTAAAATCTTTACTTCAGGCAAAACTAAAATACCTTGGACCTACACTAATGATTGATTTCAGTCTCTAAGTATGATACAGTAGTTCTGCAAGAGACAGCTGAATTTTCTTTGCTTACACTTGCATCCATACACGTAATTGCAAATGCATAAGCATTTACCCTACATAGAAATACAAAAACAGCATTTTGCACACAATTCAGCATTATCACTGAAAATTAGAGTGACACTTACAGAAGACTTACCTGTTCCTAAGAGGGTTTATCCTACAAGTTATTGTTTCCTATTAATACACTATCTGTGTTAACTTGTGAGTTTCCTGATTCTCTCTGGGTAACATTAGCTCCACAATTACTTCTCCTGGAGTAGATTACCAAGGGAAATTGCAGATTTCATTGGGGAAAGTGCTCACAGAAATCTGTTCATTTCTCTATAAATGAATCATGATAGGCAACTAAGATTTTAGGAATCCAGGGTTTCTATTTCAACCGCCACCCCCCCACCTTCCTTATTGGGGAGGTAGTTCCACTGTATCTTACTAAAATGAAAGATGCATAATAGAAAAGAAACTAGGATGCACCCTAGGGGGTTTGGGAATGCTGGGGGAAGAACAGT
>QEPC01006008.1:1417431-1426631 GCA_003113815.1 Sphenodon punctatus
GTTCGGAAATTCAAACCCCATTGAACTAAATGGAATATTATCTTTAAGGGGCGGGCGAACAGAGCCGAATTCAGCAATTTGGTTCGGTTCAAAAATTCGGTTCGGAAGTTCAGTTCGGTCAACCGAACTACTCGAGTTCAGTCCTAATTCCGAACTTCCGAACCGCGTTTGCGCATCCCTACCTGCCTCATGGCAGGCAATTGCAGCTGCCCCACTTTGGGCCAGCAGACACATGAGCAGCCCCACTTTGGGCAGCCTTATGCCACTTTGGGCATACTTGCCCTGGCTCACCAGCCTTTTTCCAAGGATGCAGGGTGTGGCAAGGTTGTCCAAAAAGGAGTAAGTTTTTCCCAAAGTGGAGCAAACATCTAGCAGTCACTGCACGCATGAGTCACTGTATCGCATGGCAACATTGCCCAAAGTGGGATAAGGCTTCCCAAAGTGAGTATGCCCACGTCTCCTGTGACTGCACCCAGCAAGTTAAAAGTAGGCCTGAAACGACATGCGGCAGTGTCCAACAATTCTGTTGGACACTGCCGCATCCATTGTAGTTTTCCTGACATGGCATCCCCATACTTATACCGATGATTGCTGCTGCTTTCCGCTATTGCCTGTCGCTATTTCCTTTAAACTCACAGGTAGATGACTGAGCTACAATTGGGCAGGAGGGGGCGGGTTACAAAACCTATAAATAAATAAATAAATAAATAAATAAATATTTCTCGGTAGCAGAGAAATTGTTGGAAAATGTCACAAGTTCCATAAAATGTCAGAAATTGCCACAAACTGTCGGAATGTGTCACTAAAGTGCTGTAAAAACTGTCAGAAATGTCGGAAAAATGGTCAGAACTGTCGGAAATTGTCACTTTTATCTTAAGTGCCACAGAATACCTGGAAGTGTTGCAAAATGTCAGATAGTGCCGCAAACTGATGATACATGCCGTTGGAGTGGCGGCAAGCCTGTCAAAATGTCGGCAATAAACAGCAAAATAGCAAACGATGCTGCCACTTCAGATCTAGTTAAAGGTAGATTTTACAGGTGGTCTGAATGCTACATTTACACTGACCAACAAGCAGGGCTGAAGAAAGAAAGAAAGAAAGAAAGAAAGAAAGAAAGAAGAAAGAAAGAAAGAAAGAAAGAAAGAAAGAAAGAAAGAAAGAAAGACTAAGTAAACATTGATTTAGAGCATGATCGTCCAGCTATTTAGCACCAATGCTAGTTCTTAGCGGTGACACAAGTCCCATTTAAGTGACAGGGACTTGCACTGGCACTAAGGGTTTGCACCAGTACTAACAAGCCAAAAGAGCATGCTAGTCCTCTGTGATTAATGAAAAATGTGCCTTCTGGAATTTCAAAGGGCCTTTTAAAATTTTTTGCTGGGATGTGTCCAAATCGGGTGAATTTTCCCCCACTGTTGACATACCTTAGGGATCATATTATCACCACAGGCTAATTTTGTTTTATCATATTTTTTTTAGGAGAGATCTGATGTGGTTAATATTACAAAGGTAAATGGTGGAGACGCTAGTGCTTACCCCCACCTCCTGTAAAATGAAGTGTAGATCATCGCTAACATCAGGCAACTGCAACAATATAATATCTCTGTACAATTACCAAGATGATGCATCTCAACCAGTTCCTGTCAAAAGAACATCAAAGTTTCCCACCCTCTTAGTTCTGAAGTCTTGCAGAGCTGTGCCTGCCAAATTACCGTAAATAAAAAAGACACTTGCACAACAGTCCTCTCTTTTATATCAGACCGAAGATCTCTCTCCCTTCCCTTATTAAAACAATATTTTTGCATTATTGTAGTAACTCTTGGTAGCACATGCACTTGCTTCTCTTTCATTTAGTGATACGATGGCAGATTAAACCTATAGCAGTGAGAATGCCCACCCTAGAGCCTCATGAGGTACAAGCGCTAAGTTTCCTACATCAGGTTTTTTTTTTCTTTCAGTTATTTGAAGACAACCTGTTAATTTTTAATGCACTCGTACCCATATTCTGCTACCCAAAATGATAGCTTTCCCCACTCTTAGTTCAGAAATAGATTGGACTGAAACTGTTTCCTATAAACTCAGTATTTGGTTCTATCATTAAGCCTGTCCCTCACCTCACCAGTGCTCATCCGTTTTCCCATTGATTTACATAATTCTGTCAAGTACTTTGTTTATGCTCGGTGGTATTAGCATCACTAGTTGTATCATTAAAACCACTAGTCATACTAGCTAGATTTAACTGGAGTGATTACATCAGACTAGCAGGAGTCAAACAGTTAATCAATATATCTTAATAAGTGCCAATAATCAGATAAGTCTAATCGACCTAGGCACTCTACCATAAGAAATCAACACTTTCTTTGGTTGTTCTAAAAAGGTTACCCATATATCTGCAGGATGAAGGTGATCTTATCGTTTGGAATAAGAGATTTAAAGATTCACAGATACGTTTTGACTGGGTCGATTTTATTTTCACTTAGTCTTTGCAATTACCGTGTTATAAAGAGAATTCCTACTGCTGTGTCTTTAGGCTTCTTGATTCAGAAGAGCACTTAAAATGGGTTTCGGTCCCATTGTTTAGTTTCCAGGGACTCAATTTTGCCAAATGGAAGGATTTTATTTTACTTTTCTGTAATAGGGAAACTTGTTAGCTAATTTGTGACCATAGAATTGGAGGCCGAGTAGAAATAACACATATGTAATGGCTTCATTATGCATAAGAGCGTGCACTCTTTACTCCACAGTCCCAACACACACAAAGCACCCATTAGAATGAAGAGGGCTGTGATGTCTCTTCATGTGCAGAGTGTAAAGGTACATGAATGTCCTAGCTTGTTGGCATTTAATTTACCAGTTTCCTCTGTAGTGGAGCCTTGGCAGATTCAGCTTGAATCTGAAAGACAGGCTGTCATACTGAGAGTCTGCTGCCTACTGCTGAAATTGAGAGGCTTGGCAGATATGCAAACAGTAACTGGGTTTGAGTTGTTTTGATTACAAGTTAAACAGAAAGTCATTGGCAGGGCCAATATAAATCTGCTGAGGATTTTTGGCAAAAATCTGTGGAGGTATTTCGATGGTTTCTGCTGAATTTGGTAGTACCTTGATTTCACAGCAAAAAGTGTCCACCTTTCAACCCCTTTCTCTGTATAAATGTGTCAGGAATGTGACTGAACATGTTTAAAACATGTGGATCTTCCAGAGTCAGAAATATAAAACACATTAGCATCACACTAGACTGTGCCACACTTTGTGCCAGGGTTCATTTATAGGATCTAGCCCATGGGTCTTGTGGTTTTTTGTTTTGGGGTTTGTTTGTTTTTTAGGAGAAAAAGCAATGCAATCTGTAAAACTTTAAATTAGAAAGCAAATTATAATTTTAATAAAGATGTCCAAAAAAGGCCAGATCCTGGCCTCAGTTACCTCAGTGCCAGTTCAGAATAACTTTATGATTATTCACTTTTATATTAAGGAAACAGAGCACACCTTTCCTAAATTAAATGAAATTACTCATTATTTAAACAGGTGTTACAAAGTGGAGAATTGGACCCTTTGGGTCAGTTGCCTAATTTTCTCTTGAACTCTTCTGTTGCTCCCCCAGAAACATCTAGTCTGTCTGAATATCCAGACCTGGCCAAAACCTCGAGCTCATCCAAAAACTGTTTCCCTATAAAATCCATTTGAATTTGTGCTTGATTTCCTATGCTGATCTGATAAAAGTAACCCAAAGTGACATTATGTGGGCAAGAAGGGGAGTCTGTACACTTTAATTACATTCCCCTTTACAGCTCACCCTCTGTTTTATTCTGAGTTAGTGTTTTGAATAGAACTATGTTCCTTCCTGAGATTGCTTTGCAATTTTAAGGCAAAACCATGTTAATTTTGGAGGTAGGAAAGAGAATACATATAATTGTCGCTCCCATTGTTTTTGTCTGGCTGGCTGTAGACAGATTTCTGCAAGGTTGGCTTTACATAACAACAATACATTGATTTACAGAGGCAAAGATATCCACAATTGGAAGGGCTAAGACCCCTTTATTTGAAAGCTGAGAATCTGCAAAATTTGACAAAGTTCTTGGAAAGAACCCAAATATATCGAATCTGCAGCTTCTTCTCTTTTTTCTTTTTCTTTTCCCCCTCTTATATCTGCTACTTCTGCTTTTTAAAGACAGCTTTGAAGGAGAAACAAACCAAATTTAGGCAGTGTGTTCTATCATTCCAACTGAATCTAAAAAAGCCTCATTTGGACAGAGTTAATTACTGTATAATCCTTGCGTTTTAAATTCACGTTATTCTCAGAGCTGGGAAATTGAAACAACACAAGATCTTAAGAAGAAAAGAGTTGTTATATTTGGAAGTGCACTCACTGTTTCTCTTGCCTATTGTTATGTCCTCGTCCCTCTCCCTCTTTCCCATCCAAATGGAATAGGAGTTTACATTATCAGGGAATGCCACCCACACCTCTGGCAACATGGGAAATAAAGCTATTTTAAAGAAGCTTCATTTCAGGTACATGCTAAAATAGTATGTTTTCCTTTTCCCCTTTTGCCTCCATTCAGTGTTCTTAATACTTCTTCTGTTCTGAAAAAATGGCCTTAGGAATCATCTCCCACTGTCTCTTACCTTTTATCTCCACACCCCCCTTGCATACCATACCGATTGCAAATTTCTGAAGAGAATGTGTAAAAATGTCCCTTAAAGTGATATACCTTACTACTGTTTCTTTCTTGTAATGCAAATGTTTCTGTGCAGTGCGGATCCTGTTTTCCCAAATACACAGGATCTTTGATATATGGACAACAGGAGAATATGGATTTTAGATATAATGCCATAAGTGCGCTTAAAAGTTATTTCTGAGCTGATTTAACATGGAAAATCTCCAGGTAGATTAATTTTATGGGTTGCTTTTATGAGTGTAACATTTCAAGATGAGAAAGCCATGCTTCTGAAATTTAGTTTCGGCAGGTTTCATTTGCACCTCCATCTCTGTCTTTTATTACTTGAAAGTTGAATTTTAATCTCATTTTCTTCTGATTTTTGCTTAATTTCAGGTTGTAATGACAGGGGATGTATTTTTTGTGTTTGGTTTCTGTTGCTTCTATTGCTTTTATTATTTACATCTGAAGTCAAAAGAAAATACATAAATCCCTCATTGTTAACACACAGGTACTAAAACGGAATCACTTTGCTCAGAAATAACAAGGCCTGGATGTCTACTATTTTTAAAAGACCAGACAGTTAAAGCAAGGTTAAACAAATACCCCCAAAACCTTCTTCCAGAAAAAAACTGCCTTGATTCCAAAAGACAGGGGAATCCTGTCTTATGTATGTTATAGCCCATACAGAGCCCAAAGCTGCCTTCTCACACAGGCAGTACTCCCAATGGAAACTTTTCTTTAAATAATATAAATCATTATGTATATCTCCCATTCACCCTAATGGGCACAGTGAATTAAGAGGAGTGTGTAATGCTACACTGTGGATTCTCTAAAAAAAAACATGTTTAGCTATGTTTTTCTATTATTCTTAATATGGATTCACAACATGCACCCTAGGAGGTGTGTGTTGTGAATGTCTATGAACAATAGTACACATTTGTGTATTATGCACTTCTCTGTATTTCTGAAATATATGCCGGGATGCATTGCACCTCCTTATGAAAAGTGTTTTTTATATATATGTTGACGGCTGCTTTTTAAATCTCAATACCTCAGTCATCTGGTATATTATATTATATTATATTATATTATATTATATTATATTATATTATATTATAATTATTAATTATTATTATTATTATTTGTATATATTTAGATTATATTATATATTTAGATTATATATTATTATGTAACACAAGCACCTAGTCTATATTATGGACTAATGTCCTGCAAAATTGCTTTTTTATAAATGAAGATGTTTTGTAATTCAAACAGTGCAAGGAGGAAAGAAGGCATTTGAAATCAGAAAACTTTTGTGTGTCTCCTTGAAAAAAATAATAATCACAAATCCAGATTTGCTGAATTTGATCTCAGTTTTTATGGCCGAGTTATATACCTTTTTTAAAAACAACAACAACAACAAAAACACCACCCTGGGTTCTATTTTATAAATGCTAAGAAATTCTTAACTATTGTGGTGCCTGTTGTAATAACGCAGTGCACTAGGAGAGAGTGACAGGGGTACAAAACACTAAAGAACGATGATTTCTTTACTAGCAATAAGATTGCATAAATTAGGTTTACATAAGTTGCCAGTGATTTATAGCAGTTGAAACTTGCAAAAATGATGTCATGTTGGAAAACAGAAAAGCTGGTGGTTATTCATAGAATGGTTAAAAGGGCAGGGATCTAAATGTGGAATTAAACAGATGTATTTTGTAGCAATCTTGATGCACTCTTTAGATACATTATTTTATGATTCTATTCCTTGAAGCCACACCTCATCCTGAAAATCTGCATATTCGGGGGGGTGGTGGTGGTTTGTTTTCATTTTTTAAAAATAATTTCATTGGGCTTCCCTTCCTTCTGCCCTCTTGAGTGCTACACTGCTGGTGAAAGTGGCATCTTATCGATTAATAACCATCTTCTATATTTGCAAATCTATTTAAATGTTTGTATGGCACTGGTAGAAAGGAGTCTAAGTAAGGTAGGTCTAAAATAAGGATATGAAGAAATATATTGGCTACGACAATGAGAAATAATTGCTTTCCCCCAAAGGACCAGACATGCGTTCTTGTTTGGAAAGAAAAAAGAACAAGAAAAAAACTCCCAAACAATCTAAACAACATTTTGTTCACCATTGATTTTAAAAGCATTAAAATTACTTTTTATGGAGCTATGCTCATTAAGCTTTTATGTATACTGTGTAGAATGAATAGTTAAGAAGCAATAAAGCATTCTGTTGTAAAATAATACTTTGCTAGTTGTCAGAAGAAATAAAATATACATATATATGTGGAGTGTTTGCTTCTTTTAGGATATTGTGATCTTTGTGGTCTTAATTACAAGCCAAATGCAGCAATTTATTTGGGTTTGTTAAGCAGCCCTATATCTGTGACTGACTAATACAACTGTTATTGAAAGTGGAGGTTGAGTGTCCATGCAGATGAGAAATTGGAGATAGCACATATCCCGATAGGCTATGTTTAAAGTTAAATCTTCTCATAGAAATTTCCAGTATCTCATTTTGCAATTTTTTAAAACTTGTGGATGTATTTGTCCCCCTATTTTATACAGTGTCCTCTTACCTCTCATTGGTTTCTCCTGACCATATCTGCTTTTTATACTTAAACTGATTCATTTAATTTCATTGAAGTTCTTACTGTATTTCTTGTGTAATCTAGAATTTGGCCCTGGACTCAATGGGTAAAAACAGACGTGCGGCTGGCAGGACCACTCCCCAGGCTGCCTCAGGGCGAAAAATTGCAGGCAACACAATTCGGGTCAGGTCAGGTCAGTCAGGTAGTGGACAGCTGTGCCCACATCTGGGGAGCTGTCCTGCTGCCCACATTGCCTGGGTAGGGCCAGGAGCACAACAAACATGTGGGAGGCCAGCTCCACCTGTGCTTTGCTCCTAGTATCCCACCCCCTGCCATGATGGGCAGCCATGATGGCCAATGGGACACAGCCACAGCGACCCCCAGCCTGGGACAGGTATGTAGCATGGGAACACTGTGGCCTGCAGGCTGTGACTTTGCAGATTTGCTGAGTGAGGTCACAGCCCAGCCTAACCACCGAAACAGACTGGGACAATCCCGGGCCAGCAGCTGGCAGTGCCTGCACACACATGCAGGTGGATTCCAGGCTACAGCGGTTCAAAGCAGGCCACAGTGGGCCAAGGTCACATCTGTTTTTACCCAAGGAGAAAAAACACCCTCGCACCCCCTCACTTCTTGGATGTAAGAGCACAACAAACATGCGGGCGACTTTTGCATTACAAGAAAAGAGGGAGGGGACATCTGTGCAGTAGCACAACCGGTCATCAGAGAGAATAATGCAAATCAAAATGAATTCTTGTTGTTGTGTTCAGGTGTATTTGTGAATTAAAAACTGAAGTTTGAAAAGTCAATTAAAATGTATTTAGCTTCTATAACATCAGAATTCTTTAATGAGAAAAATCTTGCCAGTCAGTTTGTCAGTTCACTATCCCTTTAAGTGTTGCACTGTGATCATCATAACTAGTTTCTTTCACCTGTGATTGCTAGATAGCTCTGGAATATGTTACTTACAGCTTGCTGATCCCAAAGAGAAGCATGAAAGTATATACAAAGTGAATAAGCTTTAATTAAATATCATTGTCTGGTATTAATCCGTGTAGCTATGTTCCCTGTGGAAAAAAGAGTGGATCTTTAATTTGTTTTGATTAGCTAGGAATTTTATCAGAAGCTTTTTTTTTCTTACTATATATATATATATATATATAGTAAGAAACATATATATATGTTTCTTACATATATATATGTTCTTGAAGACTAAGGGGCAGTTGTGTTGACCAGAAGCCATTAAGAAGATGATTCTTCATTAATTTGGGATAAGAGTGACAAATTTTAATGTATGTAGAGTATTTAGTATTTAGGGTACATACAAATAAATATACCATACATAGCACACATGGCTTTTCAAGTTAGTTCAGAATCTGGATTTGAGTTAAAAAATAACCTTCAGTGAGGTCAGGATTTCACCATTAAGCTCCCAGGAACAAAAGACTTTGACCATTGATGAGAAGTAGGAGCCTAAGTGTCTAAATCAGTTTGAAAATGGGAGTTAGGCTTGTAAGTTATTTAAGTAGGTAGATTTTCAAAGGCCTAACTCTCATTGGGCATTTTTATTAGGGATGGGCGAACACGGTTCGGAAGTTCGGAGTTCGGCCCAAGCTCGGCCTGTTTGGACGACCGAACACGAACACGAACGCGAACATACCAAACAAACCGAACACCGAACGGCGAAATGGCCAAACAGTTCGGTCAGTTCGGATCGTGTTCGGGTGAGTTCGGGTGGCAAAAAAAGGTTCACTGGAAGGTCAAACATGACAGGGAGGCGTAGTCAGTCACTGAGGAGCAGACTTCCAGGCACCAGGGGTGGAGAGGCTTGCAAGAAACGAAACTAATTATCTGCCTCCCCCCTTCCCAACACCTTCTGAGCTAGTCACTGTTCCTGAACAGCAGGCGTTGAGTAGGATTTTTAGATTGCTTTAAGTTTCATTTC